>PITA01032977.1:0-12572 GCA_004023965.1 Spilogale gracilis
AAACATGAGAGACTTTGGACACAGAAACAAACTGAGGGACTTGGAGGGAGGGGGTGGGGGGATGGGAGAGCCTGGTAGTGGGTACTGAGGGCACCTATTGCATGGAGCACTGGGTGTGGGGCATGGGCAATGAATCTTGGAACACTGAAAAAATAAAATAAATTTAAAGTTAAAAAAAAAAAAGATGGTGTCATCTGGGAAGCCTCAGGTGCTCTTGTCCCTTCTTTCTTCTGCCTGGGATGTGGATGTGATTTCTGGAGGTGCCATGATTATTTTTTGACCATTAGATGACTTTGAGTCTAGATGCTGTGGGGTAAGGCAGAGCAAAAAGAGAACAGGAGGGAATCAGTGGTGACTACCAAGCTATCAGTCTATCATGACATTCCTACCTCCAGATGTTTTATGTGAGAGAAAAATAAACCTCTCTTTTCTGTAAGCCAGGGTAGTTGTTTGTGTTCACTTGAACCCAGTCTGAACTAACACAGAGGGCCAGTCCACTGACTGGATTAAGGCTAGTACTGAAGCCAGGCTTAGCAGTTAGAGAGGTTGTGGCCCCAGCTGGTTTTGGGTTTCCACACTTGACCTTAAGGGAAGATTTTCTGAAAAAGATTTTAACATTGATCTAAGTAATTCTTAAGAGAGCTTTTCTTAGCTTGATTCCGAAAATACGTGGCCATGCTTGTAGGTATGAACAAATAGGAAAATCAAAGGAGATAAGACTTAGTTCAAAAGGAGGAATAATTTGAATTTTCATAGCAGATAACTCTCTGCAATATAGTTAGGACTCTGTGCCAGATGTAAAAAATCCGAATTCTTAGACTTGGTGAAATTTAAGAGGGGATTGTCATGAACAACGGGCATTCAGAAAACAGGAAAAAGTTTTTGGAAGACAAAATCATTAATTTTGAGGTAGAGTAATAATAGTGAGAAGTAATTGCTTATCCAGGAAATCATGTTAGTCAATTAGAACATTAGTTAAATAATATTCTGGAGTGGATCATGACAAAAAAGAATAATAGGCATAGGAGATAGACCCAAAAGATACAGTCTACAAAAATTAAGTGTTCTAAAAGGAAGAAACAGAGATGATGTATAAATAATCAAGAAATACTCAAGTGTATATATTGAAAATATTGCTAAACTGATGACCTACATTTTTAAAAGAACTCACCAAATGGCAAAGATGAGTGATTATGCTAGTCATGTTTCTGATGTTCAAGGATGAGGAAAAATTCCACAAGTATTCTGAGAGGAAAACAAAATAATTTTCAAGGAAAAGATAACCAGACTGGAATCTAGTCTTATATTTAATGAAAATGGCAAACCAGAGAATTCCAGACCTTTGGATTTATGGGCCAATAAAATGCTGATAGACACCTTTGAGTGATTATCAAACATTTTTTGACTAAATAAGGACGTAAAATTTAAAGCAAACAATGAAATAATTTTTGTTTTACTGTGAACAACACTCAGTTTTATTGATTTTGCTGAGTTGAGGAATAGTGAATTTTATCACCAAATAGTATTGGTTCTTGGTTTGGAGTTTGGTAGCTACTGCAGTATTTAGACTGCGAGGGAAAAGGATTTGAACTCAGAGTTTTATACTTTACCATACTGTCATTTACATATAAAGTCAAATAGAGATTTCCAGACAGATATCAGAAATAATACTTGCCTTGTATCTCTTTTGGAAAAAAGTATCAATAATATAATTAGTAAACTTGATTTAACAGATTAATATTAAACTGTGTATCTTACAGAAGATAATTCAGATTACTTGCGAAAGAATCATTAAAGCTGAGGCACAGATGGGGCGCCTGGGTGGCTCCGTTGGTTGGATGACTGCCTTCGGCTCGGGTCATGATCCCAGAGTCCCGGGATTAAGCCCCTCATAGGGCTACCTTCTCCCTCTCTCACTCCCTCTGCTTGTGTTCCCTCTCTGGCTGTGTTTCTCTCTGTCAAATAAATAAAATCTTAAAAAAAAAAAAAAAAGCCAAGGCACAGAAATAGCAAAAACAAACTCAGAAGTATTTATTTTAAGCTTTTATTGTGTTCCTACTGTATACTAGGCAGAGAACTAGGCTCTCAGGATACATTAAAAACAACAAGGTCATGTGAATTTTGCCCTGATGGAGCTCAGAGTTTAGAGAGTGATACAAGAGCCAGGTAGGTACAATGCAGTGCAATGGATGCTACAGTGGCTGGACTGCAGGGTGGAATATGAACATAGAGCAGGAGCTGGCTTTCTGAAGGAGGAACATCTGTGTTGCGGCAAGAAGACAGGAGAGAGAAGTTAAAAAGATTTCAGATTAGTTAATTGCATCAAGAGTACAAAGTGGGAGAAAGGAACAGATGACATCAGAGAGGTAATGAGGGACAGTATCTCCCAGAACCTTGAAAACAATGTCGAGGCAGTTGGGCATTATCTTGGAGGAATGGGGAATTATTAAAAGATTTTAATCATGAAAAAGTGATGTGATCTAGTTTGTTTTTTAGAAAGACGACTCAGGCTATAGTGTGGAGAATATCAGGTTAGAACAGCCCAGTAAAATTGAAGGTAGTAAGATTGTTGAGAGCATTGTCTTATTTGTTTGTTCTAAAAAATATTTCTAGGTCAGAGGTGATACTGGACTGGCTGTGGTAGGATCGTGGGATGGTGAGTAATAGATTTGGGAAAGATTTAAGCTTTGGTTGATATTGGGAAGATGTAGAGGGAAGACGACAGATCTGATCCTAAATTTTTGGCTTATGTTGTAGGTACCCGATGGTGATGCCATTCCATAGGGGAACGCCAGAGAGGATTAGGGAAGAATGATAAGTTCAGTTTGAGGTGCCAATCCAGAAGATAGATAGTGGATTGGAAGTTTAGGAGAGGGATCTGGGCTAGAGATACTCATTTGGGAGGTAACTAAAGTCACGGGTTTGAAAGATTACCTGTGTAGAATGTGTAAAGGGAAGAGATGAAGAGATGATTTAGGTGAAAGACCTTAGGAATACATTTATCTAAAATGAGGATTTTTCTAATAAGACTTCAGAAGGAATGACACAAAAGGAAGACAAAAATTCAGGAATTCTGAAACCATTGTATGTGTATGTGTATACTGGTATTAAACAAACAAATAAATGAATGGATGGTAAACTGTGGGAACCAGGTCTCTCACTTTTGGAGTGTGAGATTACAGATAACCCTGGGCAAGGGAAAGGCTAGAATGAACCACGTGGTATTGGATTGGAGTTAGATCAATACGAACTCATGTTTCGTTTTGTTTTTAATATTTTATTGGAGCGCCTGGGTGGCTCAGTCATTAAGCATCTGCCTTCAGCTCAAGTCATGATCCCAGGGTTCTGGGATTGAGCCCCACATCAGGCTCCCTGATCAGCAAGCCTGTTTCTCCCTCTCCCTCGGCCTGCTGCCCCTCTTCTCCCCTGCTGTGCTCTCTTTCTCTCTGTCAAATAAAGAAAATCTTTAAAAAAAAAAAAAAGATTTTATTTATCTATTTGAGAGAGAGTCCATGAGCAGGGAAGAGGGACAGAGGGAGAGGAAGAAGTAGGCTTCGCGCTGAGCAGGGAGCCCAACATGAGTCTCAAACCCAGGACCCTGGGATCATGACCTGAGCTGAAGGCAGATGCTTAACTGACTGAGCCACCTAGGTGCCTCTCAGGTTTAGCTTAATAGAAATAGAGAAGTGATTACAGATATATATGTATAAATGGCATAGTATAGGTACATATAGTTCTTTGCTCTGCCTACTGAGAGGGCCTGGAAACTTTGGCACCCTGGTGCACACCTGAGACCCAATCTTGGTTTCTTTTTTTCTTTTTTCCTTTTTCTTTTTTTTCTTTCTTTTCTTTTTTAAGATTTTATTTATTTATTTGACAGAGAGAAACACAGCTAGAGAGGGAACATAAGCAGGAGTGAGAGAGGGAGAAGCATGCTTCCTGCTGAGCAGGGAACCCAATGTGGGGTTCAATCCTGGGACTCCTGGATCATGACCTGAGCCAAAGGCAGACACTTAACGACTGAGCCACCCAGGTGGCCCCAGATCTTGGTTTCTAATACCATTCTCCAATAAAAAGAATTAGACTCCTTGGAAAATGGCTGATTCTAGGCATGGGGCAGGAATGTACAACATATGCCTTGAACATTTTGTAGCGCTTAAAGTAAGAATATGTTCAAAATCCCGCAATGTAGGGACTTGGCCAAAAGATACAGGAACCATGGAGAAAGAGCTTCTAGTGGCCTCTCAGGAACAATTTGAATAACAAAATAAATAACATAGTATTGGGTTATAAGCCAAAGTATAAAATAAATATCCCTAAGTCCATACTGATGAAAAGAAGTGACTGAATAAATAAGTGCCCCTACTTAATTTATTCATCCAGTACAGAAGAATTCAAAGTAATTTATGCAGATACTTCTCTTCCTTAAAGAGGTGGAGCTTAATTCCCCATTCTCACTAAGTGGGCTGTACTTAGTGACTAAAGGGGAATGCTTATTTGTGTGGATGCTGTTTAAATAAGACAGGGACCAAGGAATTTTCATGGGGTGTAGCATTAAAGAAATTGGTGATCTCAGTGGGACCAGTTCTAGGGGGAAGGTCGATTGTTTTGGCTCTTAAATGTATATGTCTCTAACTTTAACCAGTCTTACAGAGTATTTATTCTGTGTGTTCTTATTAGAAGATTTAATCACAAACTGATAGCTACTGAGTATCTATCAAAAGCTCACTTAAAATACCAAATATGAGAAGATAGTATAATGAGTACCTTAATGATGTATTCATCTGGTTTCCCCCCCCCTTTTTTTTTTTTTTAAGATTTTATTTGTTTATTTGACAGAGAGAGACACAGCGAGAGAGGAAACACAAGCAGAGGGATTGGGAGGAGGAGAAGCAGGCTTCCTGCAGAGCCCGGAGCCAGATGCAGGGCTTGATCTCAGGACCCTGGGATCATGACCTAAACTGAAGGCAGACGCTTAATGACTGAGCCACTCAGGTGCCCCTCGTCTAGTTTCTTGTATTAAGTTTTCATAGAGCAAAAGTATCAGGACCATGTCATCTCAGTCTCCCCAACATGAAAATGCCTATACTGAATTCTGATTTAATGGTATGCTGTTTGTTTGTATAGAATCTGTCCATAAGAAACATCATTTGAATGAGGTACATCTTTTTTTTTTTATTAAAGATTTTATTTATTTATTTGACAGAGAGAAACATAGCTTGAGAGGGAACACAAGCAGGGGGAGTGAGAGAGGGAGAAGCAGGCTTCCCGCCGAGCAGGGAGCCTAATGCGGGGCTCGATTCCGGGTCTCCGGGATCATGACCTGAGCCGAAGGCAGTTGCTCAACCAACCGAGCCACCCAGGCGCCCCTGATGCACATCTTCGAAAATTATGTTTGAAACTAGTGCACTGGGTTCATCATTCTTTATAGGAGTACATATGATTTAGATACAAAGTTTATGTTTTCTTCTTAATCAAAAATTAAGAACTTAATAACCTGGAAGATGGAGACCCAAATTTGATACTCAGTGTTTATAAGTTGCTGATAACCTGAGCTTAATAGTGTTTGTTCAGTTGCCTACTGCCATATAACAAATCACCCCCAAACTTAGTGTCTGAAAATAACGTGGATTTGTTATTTTTACAGTGCTGTGGATCAGGAATTTGGGCGGTGCTTGGCTGGGGGATTCTTCTGTTCTATGTGACTTCAGCTAGGATCTCTCACTCAGCTGGTGGCTGAGCAGGGCTGGACCGTCTCAGGAAGGTTTTGTCACATGTCTGGCACTTTGACTTGTCTTCACATGGCCTGTCCACAGCCTGATAGTTTCAGGGTAGTTGGATCACTTAACGTGGCTTCTAGTGTCTAAGGGAGAGAAAAGGGAAGCTGCCAATCCTTCCAGTTTCTAGAGCTTGAAAATGTCACTTTTGCCATATCCTGTTAGTCAAAGCAAGTTACAAGACCAACCAGGATTTAATCTCTCTCTCTCTCTCTTCTTAAGTTTTTTTATTTAAGTGGTCTCTACACCCATCATGGGGCTTGAACTCACGACCTTGACTGAGACTAAAAGCCACATGATCTTCTGACTGAGCCAGCCAGGAGCCTATCCCCCTACCCTTTTTTAGCGCAACTGTTGATGGATGGAGTGATGTGCATAAAGGGAGAGAAGGAATCAATGGCAGCCATTTGTAGAGGGTATTATGTGCCCATACTGACAGCTGCACTGTCTCATGTTTAATTTTATTTATATAGTTTTATTGTGATGAATCCTCCTTCCTTGTATTTTAACTTGTAACCAATCCAAGTCATCTTAGAAATTAGACAGGTTATAAATTTTAAGTAAAAATTATTACCTTAATTTAGAAAAGATTTCAGCATAATGGAGGGGGACCATGCTGGGCCTCATAGTTCTCATCATGACTCAGTATATATTTTACCTTGGTTTAATAAGTATTTTGGATTATTTAGAGTTAAAAGTCTTCAAAACATCTTTTCTTTAAGGCTTTATTATGAGAATTTTCTGCTTTATTTTAGTTTCCCTGATCTGGAAGATTTACTGACATATTTCCATATATGTTATATTTAAGCCCTGATAAACTTTGTGGAGCAGTCTAGCAGAGGCTATTGTAATTTAAAATCAAGATACTCTTTAAATTAGTAATTCCAGTTCATAGGTATACAGATGTTATTTACAGCATTGTCAATACTGAAACAATAAGAGTTTATCAGTGAGAGACTTGTTAAATAAACTACATATATTTATATAATATGAAATTGTTAAAAGTATGAGGGAATTCTAAAAGAGAGGATGTGAGGTTAATTCTTAGGTACATTGCGGGTGCCTGGGTGGCTCAGTGGGTTAAACAGTCAGCTCTTGGGGCACCTGTGTGGCTCAGTGGGTTAAGGCAGAGGCTTTTGGCTCAGGTCATGGATCTCAGGGTCCTTGGATCGAGGCCCACATTGGGCTCTCTGCTCGGCAGGGAGCCTGCTTCCTCCTCTCTCTCTGCCTGCCTCTCTGCCTACTTGTGAGCTCTCTCTCTGTCAAAGAAATAAATAAAATCTTAAAAAAAAAAAGCGAGAAAAAACAAAACAGAACAAAAAACAGTCAGCTCATGGTTTTAGTTCAGGTCATGGTCTCAGGGTTGTGGTATAGAGTCCCACATCAGACTGCACTCAGTGGAGAGTCTGCTCCGGGATTCTCTCTCACTCTGCCCCTCCTCCTGCTCATGCTCTCAGTCTCTCTCTGTGTGTCTCTAAAATTAAATCTTTAGGGGTACCTTGGTGGCTCAGTCAGTTAAGCATCTGCCTTCAGCTCAGGTCATGATCTAGGGGTCCTGGGATGAGCCATTGTAGGACTCCCTGCTCAGAGAGGAGTCTGCTTCTCCCTCTTCCCCCTGCCCCTGCTCATGCTCTTTCTCAAATAATATATATATTATATATATATACACACATACTGTAAAATACATATATAATATATATATATATACACAGTAAAAACCTCTTAGGTACATTAAATTTAAAAAAATTGTGATGAGCATCTGTATAAATATGCCACCACTTTCATTAAAATACATATGTAAGTGCTTTTGTTTGTATAGAATATGTATAAATACATAATAAACAAAGAAAGGAACAGGATGATTGAGAAATTTCTATTTACCGTAACTCATTAGGACAGTTTACTTTTTTTGTCAGGTATGTGTGTATTAGCTACTCTAAAAATTAATTCAAAATTAATTCAAAAATGCTCTGATAGCTTTGTTTCATTTGTTGTTGGTCTTTTTTTGTGTAAGCTGGAATGTTGGATGCTCCATTCAGGCAGGAGTAGTCTAGTTTCAGGGAGGGAGCCTGAAGGCCAGTAGGAAAGATTAAACACATCTACCAAGTAATGAGATCGCTTATTAGGGTTGTCATTTTAGCATTGGTCAAATACTCTGGCCATTATTTTTATCGGATTACTTGAAAGGTTCTTTATATTCCAGAAACAAGTTCTTTAGGGGGTATGTGTTTTGCAGATATTTTCTGCAGGTATTTTCTCCAGGTTTGTGACTTGTCTTTATACTTTACACTTTTGAAGAGCAGAATTTAAAGATTTTGTTTTACTGTGATGTATCAGTTGTTTCTTCTATGGCTTGTGCTTTCTGTCATACTTAAGTAATATTTGCCTAAGTTGGGTTGGCAGACTACAGCTGATTCACCCACTGCTTGTTTTTGTAAATAAAGTGTTATTGGAACAAGACCATGCCCATTTGTTTACCTGTTGCCTATGGCTGCTTTCATACTATAGTGACAGAGTTGAATATTTATAATAGAGACTGAATAGCCATGTAATTTAAAATATTCACCATATAGCTTTTTGTAGAAAAAGTTTGACACCGCCCTGGGCTAACCTAGGGTTCCCAAATTTTCTCCTGTGTTTTCCTCTAGAAGTTTTATAGGTTTGCATTTTAAAATATTTAGGTCTGTTAATTTTTTTATAAGGTGTGAGCTAGGAGTTGAGTTTCTCCTTTTTTTCCCCATATGGATTGTCAGTTGTTCCAGCAGCATTTGTTACAAAGGCAGTTCTCTTTGTATTGAATTACCCTGGTACTTTTGTTGACAGTCAGTTGACTGTAAATTTGTAGATCTGCTTCTGGATTATCTCTTCTGTTCCCTTGATTTGTGTATTTATTTTTATGCCAGAATTACAGTGTCTTGATAATTACCACTTTATAGAAAATTTTGAAATCAGGTAGTATAAGTTTTCCAACTTTGTTCTCCCCCCCCAAATTGTTTTGACTATTCTAAGTTCTTGGCATTTCCATATAAACTTTAGACTCAGTGTGTCAGTTTTTACAAAAAAATCGGCTGGGATTTTAGTTGGGACTTAAGTTAAATCTATAAATGTGGGAGAATTGCTATTTTAACAATATTGGTGGACCTGATCTTTGAAAACAGTATTTCTTCATTTATTGAAGTCCTTGATTTTTCACTCAGAGTTTTATATTTTTGAGCACACAAATCTTCCATTTATTTTGTTAAATTTATCCTAAACTTTTTGATGGTAATATAATTGCTATGGTTTTATTCATTTATTTGTAATTATTCATTGCTGCCATATGGAAATACAGTTGAATTTTGTGTGTTGACTTTGTATTCTGCAATTTTGCTAAATTCTTTTATTAGTTTTAGTAGTAGATTCTTTGGATTCTCTGTATAGACCACAATCCTGTCATTTGTGAAAAAAGACCATTTTGATTCCTTTTTTTTCACCTTAAGCTTTTATTTATTTTTTCTTACATTATTGTACTGATAGTACAGTGAATAAGAGTAGTCAGAGCAGATGTTCTTGCCTTATTCCTGATCCTAGAGGGAAATCATTTAGTTTTTCATGATTATGTATATAGCTGTAGATTTGTTGTAGATTCATGTCCTACCTAAACTGAGGACATTTGCTTCTGTTCATAGTTTTCTGAGAATTTTGAATCATGAATGACTGGGCTTTTTCTAATTTTTTTTTCATCTATTAAGATGATCATTTATGTTTTAGTCCATTGTTAGGGTGAATTTCATTGATGGGTTTTTTTTTTTTTTCATGTATTGTACTAATATTAATAATGCATTCCAGGGTTAGATTCTATTTGGTCATGATATATATTCCTTTTTATATATTGCTAGATTCATTTTTCTGATACTTGGTTAAGATATTTTGTGTTTGTGTTCATGAAAAGCTATTGATCTGTAGTTTACTTTTCTTAAGGTTTTTTTCTTTTGTCTGATTTTTTGTATCAGAGTCACACTAAAATTTATGATTAGTGCTTATAAAATGAATTGGGAAGTGTTTTCTTCTTATGTATTTCTAGAAGAGTTCATGTGGTAGGTCTAACTTTCTTAGATGTTTGGCAGAATTCACCAAAGAAGTCACTTGTCCTGGAGCTTTCTTCATGGGAAGGTTTTAAATTATGAATTAAATATCTTTAGTATATTAAGAACTATTCTTATTATCTAATTTATTCTTTTAGTGAACTTGGTAGTTTGTCTTCAGACTTTTAAGAAATTGGTACATTTTATGGAAGTTTTAAATTTATTGCCATAAATTCTCTATAATATTCTCTTATTATCCTTTTAATATGTATAAGCTCTCTATTGATATTCTCTTTTCATTCCTGATATAAGTAACTTGTGGCTTCTCTCTTTTTTTCTTGATCATCCAGCAGTTTATTCAGTTTTTTTTTTTTAAGATTTTATTTATTTATTTGACAGAGAGAGAGATCACAAGTAGGCAGAGAGGCAGGCAGAGAGAGAGGAAAAATGTTCAATTAGTCAGTTGATTGTGTTTTCAGGTCTTCTTTACGTTAGTGATTTTCTATCTTCTGTTGATTAATAACAGGGGAGTAGTAAGGTCTATAACTGTAATTGTGGATTTGTCTAATTTCCTGTTTTGTTAGTTTTTGTTTTATTTATTTTAAAGCTGTGTTATTAAGTGAAAACACATTTAGGATTGCTATGTCTTTGGGTGAATTGATTTATGCTTATGTAGCATGTGTCTTGTGGATAGCATATAATTGGACCTCATTTTTAAAAGTTGATCTGATAATCTTCATCTTTTAGTTGGGTGTTTAGATAATTTTTATTTACAGTCATCATTGATAAATATGGATTTAAATCATGTTGCTAGCTTTCTATTTTTTTATGTTAAAAAATTTTTTTTTTGAGTCTTTTTTTTTTTTTTTTAGAGGGAAAGAGAGAAGGAGTGTGAGTTGGGGAAATGTAGGAAGGGACAGAGGGAGCAGAGGGAGAGGAAGAAGAAGAATCCTAAGCAGGCTTCATGCCCAGTGCAGAGTCTGATATGGGGCCTGAGATCATGACCTGAGCTGAAATCAAGAGTTAGACACTTAACTGACTGAGCTATCCAGGTGCCCCAGCTAGTTTTCTATTTTTGAATATTTTAAATTTTATTTTTTCTTCTTTTCCTGCCTTCTGTTGAATTAATCCTTTTTCATAATTCCATTTTATGTAATACTCTTGGGTAATTCTAAATGCCTAGATGTATATGTATATGTACACATACATATATCCATGTATACATACATATGTATGTGTGTATACATATGTATGTGTGTGTATACATATATATTTTAACAGTTGCTCTAAGTCATGGTTTCTCAACCTTGGCACTATTAGTATTTTCAGTTGGATAATTCTTTGTTGTTGAGGACTGGAGGGGATATCCTGTGTGCAGTGTAGGATTTTCAGCAGCATCTCTGGCTTCTGTTGACTAGATGACAAAAGCAGCCACTCCCCACCCCCAGTTGTGACAACCAAAAATGCTTCCAAGGGCACCTGGGTGGCTCAGTTGGTTAAGTGGTGGACTCTTGATTTCAGCTCAGGTCATAAGAGCTGAAATCTTATGGGTTGTGAGATTGAACCCTGTGGGGGCTCCATGCTGGGTGTGAAGCCTGCTTAAGATTCTTTCCTTATGGGTGCCTGGGTGGCTCAGTGGGTTAAAGCTTCTGCCTTCGGCTCAGGTCATGATCTCAGGGTCCTGGGATCGAGGCCTGCATCAGGCTCTCTGCTCGGCAGGGAGCCTGCTTCCCTCTCTCTCTGCCTGCCTCTCTGCCTACTTGTGATCTCTCTCTCTGTCAAATAAATAAATAAAATCTTAAAAAAAAAAAAGATTCTCTCCTTATCCCTTTGCCCCCCCCCCATATATGCATATGTGCCCTGTCTCTCAAAAACAAAAACAAAAACAAAAAATTTTTCCCAGACTTTGCTACATGTTACTGAGGGAGTATGAGAACCACTACCCTAGAGTTAAAAGATCTAACTTTAACTCATAGCAGTCTTTATTTATTTACTTATTTTTTACAAAGATTTTATTTATTTATTTGAGAGGGGGAGAGAGAGCGTGCGTGTGCATGGCAGGGGAGGGGGAGAGGAAGAAGCAGACTCCCCATTGAGCCGAGAGTCCAACTAGGGGCTAGATCCCAGGTCCTAGGGATCATGACGGAGCTGAAGGCAGACATTTAGCTGACTGAGTCACCCAGGTGCTCTGACAATCTTTACTTAAATAACATTATCCTACTTCATGTGTCACATGATCACCTCATGACCATATACTTTAATTTTCTACCTTCCCTCTTTATGGTGTCATAATTTTCTTCTGTATATGTTAGTAACCCCATAGTACAGCATATTATTATTTTTTGTGTTCCTGTATAATCTTTTAAAATAAGTAAAAATAAGGAAAAAAACAGTCATGGGATGCCTGGGTGTCTCAGTCAGCTAAATGTCTGCCTTCGGCTCAGTAATGATCCCAGGGTCCTGGGATTGAGTCCCACATTGGGACCCTTGCTCAGTGGGGAGCCTGCGTCTCCCTCTGCCTGCCATTCCTCGTGCTTGTGTGCATGCACTCTCTCTGACAAGTAAATAAGATCTTAAAGAAAGAGAAAAAACAGGAGAAAACAGTCATTTATATTTAACTTCTCTTTATAACTGTCATCATTTCTTTCTATAGATCCACATTTCACCTGGTAATTTTCAGTCCTGCTTAAAGAACTTCCTTAAACATTTTTGGTGTCTGCAGCCTTGCATT
>PITA01032978.1:0-13311 GCA_004023965.1 Spilogale gracilis
AAAGTCAGGTCTGAGCAGTATGGGGTAAAATTTTTATTTGGACTATGCTAACTTGGGATTTGGGGAGTTGCACCTGGGCTGGTGATTTTTTTTAAATAGGCACATTTTCAAGGTCAGAAAGTCAGGTCTGAGCAGTATGGGGTAAAATTTTTATTTGGACTATGCTAACTTGGGATTTGGGGAGTTGCACCTGGGCTGGGCTCGGGTTCTTTGCTAAGAAATCAGTCATGCTAGCAAGCCTGGATTTAACCTGTTCAAAAGGTTTGCATTGTATTTACACAGTCGTAAACGAGGTCACCGTGCTCAGAAAAGCAGGCCCAGGAGACCGTCTGCTCGGACAGTTGTTAGTGCCCTGACTTCCCTGTTGAACCTAAGTGCAGGCCCGCTGCATTTGGTCATAACTTTCTGCAGGCTTACTTTTCATGGCTTAGAGTCTTGGTCCAGATCAGCAAGGCTTTGATGGAGGTTTCATCATGAAACCATTTTTTCTCTGTTTTAAAGCTTATTCGAGGACAGAATTGTCTCTTGATCAGATGAAATTAAATAAAAGTCCAAAAAGCACCCTTTGTACTGAGAAAGGCTCTCTCCTTACCTGGATAATGTCTCCCTTGGGTTCTTGGTATAGTGGGATGTTCCCCGATGTCTGGTTTTGGGGGAAGAGTAAATGAGGTAATGGCCTTGAATGCATACACCGTGGCACCTGGTGTGCCATTCAGGAGGGCAAGCTAGCATCACCATGGTCCTTGTCATCACCATCATTCTGGTGAAACGCCCTGGTACCATCGGTGTTTTTGTGAAGTGGTCTGGAAGTGACTGGACTCCCCTTTCCACCCACTGGTAACAGCCCAGCCCAGCCTGCTCATTCCCACTCTTCTCCTGTGTTGGCAACAGGATTAGCTACATCCACCTGATGGCGCATTTTCGGATGCACACTCAAATCAAAAACCAGACAGCCGCCCTCATTAGTGGATTCCGCTCCATTATCAAGCCCGAGTGGACCCGGATGTTCTCAACCCCTGAGCTACAGCGTCTCATCTCCGGTGACAATGCTGAGATTGATCTGGAAGATTTAAAGTAAGGAGCAAATGGTGGGGGGGCGGGGAGTGAAATCTTCGGCATCCTGGAAAGTAGGCTGCCCCCTTACTGGGCTCCTTCTATTTCAGGAGCCCACCTCCCTGTGTACTCCTCCCCGATCACTGGGTGAATTGCTCTGGAAGAAAAGCTCCCCCACTTGTCTGCCCAGAGACTAAGAAGTGGAAGTAGTGACTAAGCAGGTGTCACGGACTGCTAGGCTCGCCAGAGTTCTGGGAAATGGCAGTTCAGGATCTCCTGTTAGTTCCTGCGTGGGAGTCACAGGACCAGCTCTTGAGCCCCCTACCCGTTTAGCTTCCAGGGCCATGGGTCATGAAGTCACCCAGGAGTCACCCAGGCCTGCCAAGAGTTGGCTATGCCACTGGGCTAAATTCCATCCCTGCCTGGGTCTCTAAGCACCCGTGGGAATGTGTGGTTGAGCCCATCGTCTGTGTTGTTTTCAGGAAGAACACGGTGTACTATGGTGGCTTTCATGGAAGTCATAGGGTGATCATCTGGCTCTGGGATATTCTGGCCTCCGACTTCACACCCGACGAGAGAGCCATGTTTCTGAAGGTATTTTGTGTGTTACCTAGATGTGCATTCATAGGTATTCTCATAAACCTAGAGGCCACTTGCTGTAATAATTTACACCAGGAAGAAATAAAATTATCAAGAGGCTCTCCTGTCATGAGCATGTCCTCTCCTGCAGGCCGCCTACATGGTAGGTCCAGCAGTAACCGGACAGGCTGGGTGAGGCTGGGTCACGAGTCCAGGAGCTGCCGCGTGCCCCTCTGCAGAGACAGGCCTGCATGGGCTTGAGCTCGTTGGGCTCAGCAGTCCCTCTTCCCCTCCGCTGGTGCTGGCCTTGCTCGCCTCTCATTTCTTCCTTCCTTATAGAAGCAAATGGTTTTCATAACTTTAAAATTACAGACAAGCAAATTATTTTTAAGTTTTATTTTTAAATAATTTCTACACTCCACATGGGGCTCAGACTTACAACCCCGAGATCCAGAGTCACGTGCTTCACACGCTGAGCCAGCCAGGCATCCCCAGACAAGCAAACTCCTGAACCGTCTATCTTACTACTCTCCAGGGACTGCCTCTGTGTACCTCATTCTCAGTGGTGTGAAACATGCAGGACCATACATACAGGGTCCCAATAAAACACACGTGATTGAGGAGGCTGAGGGCAATGTGTATTTTTGCAAACAGAGTCACTGACATTAACCCGTTCCCTTATACTGCTGTTTTTAAAGTTGTAGACACTCAGAACATTCCCCCCGATGCCACCGTGTTGATTCCTGTTACTGACATTGGCGAAGCCTTTTATAGGACTGTGGACGACATGCGCATTTATCTGCGTATTTGTCATGTACCTCTATACTTTCATGAAGATGGAATCATCGCTTTGCCACCCGCTCTTCTATTTGATATTTTATTGTGAACACTTTGCCATATTCTGGGGGTACATTTAAGTGCCTCGAACTGTTTTCCTTTGGACGTTTGGGTTTCCAGAATGGTCTCCAATGACCTTGGTTGTTGAGGCAACGTGAACAGCGTCACCACCAGTTGAAAGGGCAGCGGGCTTTCTTTCTGCTTGGTTTGTTATTCTGAGGAGAGTTCATTCCCGTCACAGACGCAGCAATGCCTGGGTCATCTCTGCAGGGCTGGAAGGATCTGGGGCAGGCAGATAGACACAATTCCACAAATTCTTGGGCGAGTCCATTCTGATTTTCTAGCAGCGCCTCTTACAGGCAGAATACTCCCTGCCGGCCCGTAGAACCTCTCCCCCATCTCTCCTAGAAGGAGGAGCACGCCCGTGTCTCCTGACTGTGGGCAGTCTGTCCCACCCAGCGGGCACGTTTGTGTCTCTGGATAGCCCGTCCCCAGACCCGCTGCTCCTGCAGCCCAGGCCCCAGTGCCGAGTTGAAGACAACCGTTGTTGTCAGAAGTGGCCCTGATTCTCCTTTCTTTAGATGTCACGCTAGCAGACGGCGGTTCCCCATGCCCTCTGCTTCTCTGCCTCCTGCCCCAGGAGGATGAAAGCAGCACTCCCTCCATTGACCAGTCTGGCAGGCCTGAGCGGCCTGAATTGGGATAGGCCCGGGCTCTCCTGGGTCCGTCTCTTCATCCCTAAAATAACGCATCACGCTGCTCCCGAGGAGTGACTCAGTAAGGCTGGGTCCCAGAGCGCTCAGTGCGGTGCTCAGCCCTGCTTCCTTGGTAGGAGCTGCTGCTGGGCTTTGGTGTGTGGAAAATAAACTGTACTGGGTAGTAGCACCGATACTTGGTGTAAAAACAGTTCCCGAAACCTGCCGCACAAAAACTCTTTGGCTGCCCTCAGGAATCTCGCAGCCGTTTAAGACACCGTTTCAACGGTAATAGTCCTACTAAGACTCAAACACGCACTTGCCGTGGAATCTTGAAGCACAGCTTGGTGTTGTACACAGCAGGCCCATGTGTCCCCTGGAGAAGGGTGAGCGTTCTTAGCTGATGTTCAGTTCTAAAAAGCAAGTGCTTTCTTGGGACTTCCCCCGGCAGCTTTATCACTTGGATTTCTAAGTCGGTCTGCTTCCTCTGTGCAGACACGAGCTAACCCGTGTGGGGAAGTACCGCAGGTGCTGCCATCTGGAAGATGCAGGGTCTCCCGGGAGAGTCGCAGCGGGGAGCAGGGCTGGCTGCCCGTAGGCCCCATCCTGGGTGTCTGGTGCCCTGGTGTGCCCCGTCAGCCTTGCTGGCGCCAGACACCGGGTTGTTGTGTGCGTGCCGAGGGCAGATCTGTCTGTCAGAGGGGGCCCCAGGACTCTGTGACCCAGCAGGCCGCCGTGCTCAGGTGAGCGCTCCTGCATGCCTTCCCCGGCTGGCTAGGAAGCCAGGTACAAGGAGGGCGGGGCCCTCTCTCCTGGGCCACGCTGAGGGGGCACCACCGTCTCCCTCTGCCCAGTGCTCCCATGGCTGGTTCTCCCCGAGCAAGGGCCTCCATGCCAGGCCCACTGAGATCCATCCTGGGAGGGGAGGTCGTCGTTCCTGAATTCTTCAGCTACGCATTCTCCCCAGCACCCTGGGCTGGTGCACGCAAGTGACCGGTCCCATCCACTGGTGGGGCTTTCGTATGCTTTTCACCTTTGAGAAAACAGCCTTAAGAGAGACGTGAGATGTGTACCAGTTCTTGGGCCGAATGCACGGGCTGTCACCCCCTGTCATACCGCGACTGAAGAAAGCAAAACATTGCAGCTCGCCTGCCAGGGGCCTGTTGCTAAGGGAGCGAGAGCCCCACTCTGTCCCTCAACCTGCCTTGTGTTGTAGTTTGTGACCAGCTGCTCCAGGCCCCCGCTCCTGGGATTCGCCTACCTCAAGCCTCCCTTCTCCATCCGCTGTGTGGAAGTGTCAGATGATCAGGTACCACGGCTGGGGCAAGAGCGGGCCGCTCTCGGTGGTGGTTTGCTGTGCTTTGCTGTGTGCTCAGCTTGGAGCCTTCACACCCGGTCCGTGTCTGTGGGGCGGGCTGCGAGGCTCCCGGGAGCCAGGTGAGAAGGCCCCACAGCCCTCCAGCCAGGAGAGCAGTCGGGCCCCCCAGAAGAGGCCCCTCAGACTCGGGCTGCTCTGGGGCTTCAGCTCTCTTTGGGGGTCCTTTTCTCTTTACTCTCTCAGGAAAGGGTACCTGGGCTGTTTTGGCTGGTGACCTGGTGGAGCTCCAGGTCTCAGAGGCGGCGTGGGAGGGGTAAGGACACCGGCTCAGGAATGGGGCAGGCAAGGGCTTGTGTGCTGGCCCTTCCTGTGTGGCGAGCCGCTTCTCCCCTCATCTGTAGGAGAGCACAAACACCTCAGGGGTTACCCTTCTCCGTGGAAGGGGTGCTCGAAGAGTGGCCGTTCAGTGTCTCAGCCCCCTCCCCCGCCTCATCCCCTCTGAGCATAGCTGCCTCTTGGGATGCTGCAGGCTGGCCTCCAGGTCCTTCGCGTGGCACGAGGCAACGCTCAGTGCCCTCACTTAAGGAAGGCTGTTCCACATTACAGTCTGCCCTGGGCCACGTGCTGGCAGGAGGAAATGGGAGGCTGCTTTTAGACATGCTTTTATATCTGAAGTGTGTTTACAGTAGTCTGGCTCTTTGAAAACTAATTAACCAGTAGCTAGCAGTTAAGCCAGTGGCCCCCTTTCTGAGCACTTACCAAACACAGGGGTCCCCCGGGCAGGACGGGCCTGCTGCTGTGCTCTCAGCACTCAGGGCCGGGTGCCCTCCATGGGGGGACTGGCCTCAGGCAGCTGTGCGCTGTCACTGGCCCGGCCGTTCTGCTAGGCCCCAGGGGCTAGCCAGGTCCCTTTCTGGGTCGTCCGCTCCAGCACCCACCCAGGCTCCCTCGCCAGGCGCCTCCCAACCAAGGCCGTGGTGTGTGCTTGCAGGACACAGGGGACACGCTGGGCAGTGTCCTCCGGGGCTTCTTCACCATCCGCAAGCGGGAGCCGGGCGGCCGTCTGCCCACCTCCTCCACCTGCTTCAACCTGCTCAAGCTGCCTAACTACAGCAAGAAGAGCGTGCTCCGGGAGAAGCTGCGCTACGCCATCAGCATGAACACGGGCTTCGAGCTCTCTTAGCTCCCGCGCCCACCTCCTGCCCTGGCCGACAGCTGGCATCCCAGGGACCTTCAGCTCCAGAGGGCGGGGTCACCCCTGTCACTCTCTATGGCCATGAGACTCCCCTGTGGCCTCAACTACTTGGGACGCACGTGACGGCTCCATAGCATTCTCCAGGTGACACTGATGGGAAGGGTGTTGAGAATAAACCTCCAGGTTCCGCCAGCGCTGGTCCTTTTCTCCTACTTTCCAGGGCCTAAAGCCCAGGCCTGTGGTCACAGAGGGCCTTCTCCTTTTGATAGTTTGGTTTTTTGGTGAGTCTTTTCTTTCCTGAACTTTCTGAGTGAGCTGTGCATGAATGAGTCCCAGAAACTCCAAGGGTCCAGAGTGGTTTTCACTATGCGGTCCTGAGTGCACAGAGCCCACTAGAGCTGAGACGCTCTTCTTCCGTTTCCGAAAACTCTTTACTCAGGTAAGGCCTTGCTAAGCCTCTATGCATTCGACAAAGTCTCTGCCTCCATCCCTTCCACAGCAGCCTCTCTGCAGACAGCCAGGCCCGCTCCCCAGGGCAGCAGAGGTGCTGGCCGGGAAGGCAGTGGAGCCCAGGAAGTTTGGGGCGCTGCCCCCACCTTGAAACCACACATTCCACGCAGTGGCAGTGCCCCTCCCCATCTCGCCTCAGACGTTCCGAGTCCTCAGCAGGCCCGGCTGCCAGGAGGCCCCCACTGGCTTGATCCCATCTCATGTTCACAGTGGCATCCCGGCTTTGGGAGAAAACACCTGTTGGCCCTTAAGAGCAGCCCCGTTTCAGAGGGCGCTGGCTGTTGCCCAGAGCTTGCTAACTCCTAAGGGGACAACTGCCTTCCTCCTGCTTGTTTGCCCTGCTTTTGTCTAGTAAGGAACAAACACTAGCCAAGTCACCCAGCCTGTTGGGGCAGTGGCTTCCCCCCCAGGATGGGAAAATCCCAAGAAACTTGGGTCCTGCCACTCATTTTTCTTCCGCACGAGGAACCAGGGGCCCTTTGCACTGATGGAAGCTCAAAGCACTGAGGAAACTAGTTTGGGTTTTTTGGGTTTTGTTTTTTTACTTTGTTTTCTCTTCCAACCCACTGTGCTCTGCCCTCGTTCTTCCCCCTTATCATGAGAACTTTATTCTAAATCCAGGGAATTGAGACAGAGGCTGTGTCCATGGTCTTTGTTGACAGCCGTCCACCCTCGCCCCCCTCGTCAGGTTCCTTACGCATCTCCACCACCAAGAGTGAAGCCAGGCCACTGGTCCCTCTGTTCTGCGGGGCCTGCTGGGGCCTTGTACTTTTCTACTGAGCAGAACGCCTTCTGGCAAAAGGCCTTCATGTTGGCGGCAAAGTGGGCAAGACCGATCTCCATGGCCTCCCTCAGAGCGTTGCGGTAGGTGCTGCGTCCTGCCCAGGCCCAAGCCTGGGTCCATTAGAGCCCCTGGGCTTCTGGAAAACAGAGTTTATGTTTTACTTTGATAGAAAGACAGCAAAGAATTTAAAGACAGGAATTTATTATTATTTAAGATTTGTTAGTAACCTCTGATTCTCTAGATGTGCCCACTTTAAACGCTCGACTCCTTTGAAGACCTCCTGTGAGCGTGTGTGCGTGCACGGAGCAGGTCTGTACGTCCATCAGCCTGCACAGATGATCCCGCCTCGACTCCATGCACCCGAGAATCCGCCAGCTGGGGCTGGGGCGAGAGTGGTTTCTGAGCACCGACGCCAACTTCATTTGTTCCTTTGACAAGGAGGGGTGATTTGTAATCTCATTTAAGTTGTTCTCTCCGACAGCTGGAGATAGTGCACCATCTGAAACACTGAATCTGTACTTTTATCGCTGGTGTTCATTGACACCTCGACGGCTCTTGATGGCTCTAAAAAGTGGGGGTTTCCTTGGCTTCATAGATAACCTGGGGGTTAAAACGTGATCAAAGACTTTATTAAATTTGTACTTCAGCACATGTGTGATGGCTGGGATCTGCTTTTTTATCTGAAGAAGGAGCACTTTAGACCCTTGTGTGGGTAGCTCCCGAGATGTGCTTGGAGCTGAAAGGGCACGCAGGCGCCCGCAGGAGAAGACACCAGACCCCCGAGTCTCGTGGGCGGGGCAGCTAGTAGCAGCTCGCAGTGTCCGCTCTGCTTCCCTTATGTTCGGAGAGGTGGCTGCAGCCAGGGCTCGGGTCACCTCCTGCACCGCCAGGACCTTGGCCCCTCACCCACTTTGCAGAGCAGCCATCACCCCTGAGGCCGTGTTTTATGCCGTAAGGGATACAAGCGATAGACCTGTGTTCACTGAAAACCGTTCGCCTAACTCACAAGCATACGAAGGCCGAGTTCACAGCCACATCAGGGTCTGTGCGGCTTTGCTCCCTGAGGACGTACCTGCAGGCACACAGCCCTGTGTCACCCTGTTCCGCCCACATTTACGCACAGCAGAAAACCCATCTCCAACCTGCCCATTTTCCCCACACCCGCCGGGGCTGCGGCCCCTTGTGAGTTCTCGCCGCTGCCTCCGGCCTGGAGCCCCCAGAGGTCGGAGCAGGAGGCTGGCCGGTGGAAATCAGGGACACAGGAAAGAAGGCTTGAAGGCCTGACGGCCCTTTTACAACACAATGCCTGGGCGACCAGGAGGAATCGGTGTGCATATACCGCCCAAGCAGAGAACCAGCCTCAACATGTTGGTAGCGGCCAGTGAGACACGCCCAGCTGAAAATCCAAAGCCTCGTTCTGTGGCCCTTTGGCCTTTACAAGTTATCACGGCAAAGAGAAAGTTCTTACAACTGGGAAAAACAAGCGGGCTTTTTAAAAACTTAGAAATGAAGACAGTTTTAGTACACTGACAGAACTCGCAAGTACCTAAGGATATTGGGGCGGAACGCGGTCTGAAAAACCCCGGTCCCCACCATGCTTCTGACTCGGCAGAGCCGTCAGCGTGTCTTTGTCCCGTTGACTTAAGCAGAGGTCACGCTGCCAAGAGTGTGTGGCGATTTAGGGACAGACCTGCTATCTTCTGAGGTCGGTGCATCTGGAGACGAAGGCCTCCCTGAGGCCTCAGACCTACCCCCTGGTGACTGCGCGGCTGGAGAAGAGCAGCTGGAGAACTGAAGCCTGGTTCGTCTGGGACGCCTTTTCAGGAAGCCGAGCGAGGGCTCAGGCTGCAAAGGCGCCCGTGGAGCCTCGCCTCGTGGCCCGGTGCCGGGCTCGGCCTGTGCCGCCTGAGAGTCTCGGTGCCCGCTTCAGGGGCATGGGGGTCTCATGGAGCAGCGTGCGGCCCGCACCCCACTTGGTCCCTGACACTAGTTGTCTTCCCACATTCGCTCACTTGGCACCAGGAGAAGACGGAGCTGCCCATGTTCTGTCCATCCAGCCCTGGCCCAACTTCTGGTAGCTTCTGCAGTCTCCCAGGGAACTTCTGCAGAACGGCGGGAAGGCACACTCCCTCCTCTCTCCTCCCCACTCCTGCGGGGAACCTGCCGAGGCGTTTCCAGGCTGGCGTGGCCTCCAGCCACCTCACACTCAACAGAGACCCAGACCGGAGCTGCAGGTCTCCAGTCTTCAGAGTCTGGTTGAAGTCGTTTGCTCACTATAATCATCATGAGAGCTAACGTTCTATAAGCCTGTGCTGGCATCGTGACTGATTCTGGAGCCTGAGCCCTCAGGGCTCCGAGCGCACCGGGCGGAGCAGGTTTGGAGCCTCTGGAACTGAGTTCGCATCCCGATTCTGCTGCTCCCTCGCTGGGAGGCCGGGTCCAAGGCCCTTGGCGTCTCTGGGCTGTACTTCCCTCTCCCATCGTGCAGTGCGGCCTGTCAAGAGCCCCAGCCTGTGCCAGGTCCTCTGTGGACAGTCGAGGATTCGTGTGTGTTGTAACTGCTGCCGTTATTTTATTCCAGAGACCTAACTGGCGTCTTTTCTGGAATTATCTTTGTTTTTCAGGCTCCTTGCAAGGAGGCATGTGCAGGTGTTAGGAGGACACCCCGAGGGGCTTCTGCTGGGCTTCGCCCTCACCTCCAGGTTTCTGACTCCTTTGCCTGAACCCTCACCATGTCCCGAGCTTCCACCGCACGCTTCAGGCCAGCCTCTCCCCTGACCTGGGACCAGCAGCCGCAGTCCCTTCACAGCTTTCCCAGCCCGTGGCAGTTGGGTGGTCTCTGAGCAACAGGGAGACTCAGAGACTTGGGTCGACGGGGATGGGATCTGTCATTTTCCAGACCCTCTACCAAGAGAGCCGGACAGAGCACCCAGTGATGGCAGGAGAAACCCCATGGGACATGGGACCCGCTGCTCTGACCCCAAAGAAGCCTGCAGAGGAAACCCAAGCTTCCCAAACATCCACATGCCCACAGGTCACCGAGGAGATGCTGATTCAGCAGGTCTGAGGGCGCCCCAGGTCCTACATCCTGACCACTTTGCACTGTACTGCCGGCCACACTCAGGAGTCCGCCAGGGCCCGGCGTGCAGGCAGGTGGGGTAAGACCCTGAACTTGGCATCAGAATCTGGTTCGGGTCAGCTGAGTGACTCTGGACAGTTTCCAACTCCCTGAACTTTCTTTCTTCATCAGTAAAATCACCTCTAATACTAATAACCCTCCTGATGGCCTCACAGACAACTAGGAGCGCTGAGGTCACACACACGTGGGCGCCAAGCCCAGCCCCGCCTCTCTCTGGCTGGGAAGGGGCTCTGACCGCCTCTCCAGCCTCGCTGTCATCTGAAAAACAGGCATGAGTCACGCCCTAAAATGTGTCTCCATGGTAATGGGACAAGTAGTGCTTCCAAAGCAAAAGAGGGGTCATCTGTGCTTGGGGAGAAGGGGGTCATAAAGGATGTGTTCCTTTATTTCTACCTGGAAAGAGGGTTTGCCCTTTGGAGACAGGAAGGGAGGCATTTGGGACGGAGCAAGCAGCCAGACCCAAGGTGAGGTGGTGAGCAGTGGGAGTCCCATCCCTCTTTCACTGAGGGCAGGAACAAGGGCGTCCTACCACTACTAGTGGTCGTCCCCCAGACCTTCGCCATGAGCAAAGCACTGCGCTCAGTCCTCTGCCCAAGTTCTTCACCTCCACCTGGGACCCTGGGCATCGGAGTAGAGCCGGTCCATTCTGTGGATGAGGATGTGGAGGTTCAGGGAGGTAGACTCACTCGCGTAAGACCACACAGCTAGAAAGCAGAGGTCAGATTTGGCTCTGGGTCCCTGGGATGACAGAGGCCCCCTTCAACCTTCACTAGCTTCGCTGCCGCAGGGAACAGTGATGGACATCCCTTGCGGTGTGGAGTGCTAGTGTGGGAGAGCTGGGGAGGGTTAGGAGTCGCTGGGTGCGAGCAGAGACCAAGGGGGCTGTAGGAGAGGGGTTCCCCAAGGGGGGGTAGCGGAGCCTGAAGGCAAAGAGAGATGGCTAGGGGGCAGCATGTGACAGTGATGCTTTGTCCTTTTAATACACCAGACGTCAGCCTCCATGACCCTCTCCCCAACCTGCTGTGTCTCACCAAGGGACTCTGTGCAGGGAAGGGAGCATCACCCTGTGTGGGACAGTGAGGGTCCACCGTGCAGCCCAGATGGCCTTGTCACCATCACTAGGCGATGCCCGATGGGCCCAGCAGTTGGTGATGTCCCAGCCAGCCCAGGTAACCAGATTGCCAGGGAGTTCGGGCTTGCCTCTGTTCGTCCAAAAATAGATACACAGGCTGCGCCAGGTGCTGGAGGCACAGCCAGGAGGAACGCGAACACTTCCCTGCCCTACTGCGCTCGCTCTCGGCTTGGCAGAAGAGACGCCTGAGCCCGTACTGTGATCACGCCTCCTTGCGCCATGCCTCAGGATGCCCACTGCTCGGCTAGGCACACGGATTCGTTGACAGCAGGACCCTTGTCCAGGGCCCTAGAGTCTGTCAGTGGCAGAGCCAAGATTCGAACCCTGGTTTGCCATGCACTCCAAAGCCCTGACCAAAATTTGAGCAGGCAGAGAGTGGGAAAGCCTTCTAGACACTAGGATCAAGATTGAGCAAAGCCCGGGAGCTGTCCTGTCCCTGCTCATCCCTGTCCCATCTCCCCTTGAGGAGTCTGCTAGAAACAGAATTGCAGGCACTTTGCAGATAAGGCCCCATAACATTTTTAAGGGCTTACTGAGGACCCCAGAGCTCTTGTCTCCCTGAGTCCTGGCAAAACCGGGACAGGTGACAATCTCTGGAACAGCACTGTCCCCAGCTCCAGACGTAAAGGTCAAGTTGGATTGCGAGTGTACTTGAGTGAAAGGGGACCTGCTCTGCTGTTAACCTGCCTCACAAACTCCCCAGCGGGGGCAGGCTGTAGAGGTTTCGGGACCCATGTCACCACTTCCTTAGCTCCTCATTCCTATCTCAACAAGCTGAGCCCCCCTCCCCACCAGGTGAGCCAGAAACCCAAAAGAGGACAAGGCCAGTGTCCAGAGCGACTCCTCCCTGCATCTGGGACCATGATCTGTTTGGGACGGTGGTGTCTTCTCTAGGAAGGCCTTGGCCTGAGGCCCTCACACCATCTTAGTAATGACGGTGAACTTGCCACTGCTTTCACAGCTATGGCCAGAGTTCCCTGGTCTTCCTTCTGGGTCAGCTGTAGCAGTGGTCCCCGGTAAGCAAGCCAGGTGGCTTGTCTTGGTGGCTTCCCACTGTGAACCTGGCAAGTGGGAAACTACGCACCTCCAGCCGCCATCGGGATTGGTTTCCATCAGCTAGGGCTCTGCCTTCTGGAGACCAGGAAGGGATTTATTGGCAGGTTGTGAGGATGGAGCAACCAGAGGCTGAACCGGAGCTGGAGCCAGTGCAGGTCAGGGTCTTAGAGAACAGACGGCAGGAGAGCCTCTTTGGGACTCAGCAGGAATAGCTTGGCCCCAGCCAGGAACCCATCCTTGTTCCGATCATGCCAGTCTTGAGGGAATGGGCGGGCAAACAGAAGAGACAGAGCAAGGCACTGATGTCACTCTTTATCCACTCAGTAGATGTTGTCAGGCACCTGCTGTGTGCCAGGCACTAACTAAGCACTAGGGTACAGTCGGCTTTGGGAAAGTTAGACACTAACAGGAAACCCATGAGATCGTTTCTGATGTGTTGAAAACAAGTCAGAGACTCCAGCTGTATCCCAGTGGGAGAAGTAAATCCCCAAAAGGGACTTGAGGCATGGCTATGAAGAGAAGAGGGACTGGCTGAGGGGGTCCCCAAAGATAGCAAGTATCCACAGGAGGGTTCCTGCTATTTTTAAGACTTCAAAAGCCTGCTGCGGTGGCAAGGATTTGGGTTCTGAAAGTGGATCAGACCTCATATCCAGTCCTAGTCAGTTCCTTTCCATGACCTGGGGCAAGTCACCCAACCTCTGCAAGCCTGCAAAATGAGGATGATAATTCTTGCCACGTAGGGCTGCTGTGCGGTCATATGAGGTCAAGCGTCCCCCGCGCCTGGCATACAATGAGCACCCAGTTTACCTCCGAGACCAAATACTCCGTCATGTCCTGTGTGGGGGACGTGGGGGCGCACACATGCAAAGTGGGTCGCCGAGTCAGGTCCTTGAAGTTGGGGGCTATGTTTGCTGACCCTCCCGCATATTCCATTACAGTTTTATTCTTTCAAGTTAGATTGTTGAATTTAGATTTTCTTCTTTTTTAGATTTTTTTTTTTTTTTTTTTTTTTT
>PITA01032979.1:0-13305 GCA_004023965.1 Spilogale gracilis
TCTCTCCCAGAGCCAGGCAGCCTCTCCTGGCCAGCTCTGAGTTTGGGGCAGACGGTACACTGAGCGCGCCCCCGGGCAAGGTGCACAGAGCGCACGGCACCTTCAGGGGCTTCCGTTCTAGAGGGGCAGGGACAGACTGTAAACATACGATGACACGTGGGACGGTCCAGACCGCTTCTTCAGGCCCCAAAGAACAGCAGCCCTGGGCGTGGGCTTAAACTTCCTGGAAGCACCGTCGCTTTCCCTCGATTCACCTTCAAACCTGTGAGTCATCTTTGACTCATCCCTCAGCCCCCACATCTGGATGCTGCCAAGTCTGGTGCATTTTTCCTTTTAAATGCCCTTTCTCTCCATCCTCTGGGTCCCACCCTGCCCCAACCCCTTAGCTCCCTGTGCCCTGGCTCCCTTCCACTGGTTCTTGATGGATTTACCTGTTCTACATTCATTCCTGTTCTCATCTGCCCACCTCCCGCTGTAGGAATGCCCAGGGCCCCCGGGGAACCAAGCCAGCACTACCCACACCGGCATTCAAGACCGGGGGCTCAGCTGCCCAGTTCATCCCACCTGCAGGTTCCTTGTCCGCCGCCTGACACCCGCATCCTCCCCATCCCCACACCTGCCCTCACCCACCTTCCGCGCCACAGGTACCCCGGCCCGGGACCGGCTCGAGGGAGAGGCACCACTGTCAGCCCTGCCCAGGTGGCCTGGAGTTGAAGAGTATAGCAGAGAAGCGGATGCGGAGGGAGGGAGACCCGGAAGGGGTGATAGCAGAGGGCGGGGGGCAAGAAGACACTGCTGCATTGTGTTCTGATTCTGTTCCAGCCTCCCTCTCCATTCCCTCGGCCGCCACAGGCAGCGGGGATGATGCCCTTCGATAAAATGATCAGATGAAACATCTTCGTGGCGCTCTTTCATTCCTTCCCCGAACAAAGATGATCACAGCAATGCAAGGACCTTATGGTCTGGCCCTGGTTTTCCTTCCCAGATCCTTCTCTGTCCACTCTCAGTTGTTCCCTAGACGTACCTGGAACCTCAGAGCAGTTCCTCCTACAAGACTCTTCTCCAGGGGCGCCTGGGTGGCTCAGTTGGTTAAGCGACTGCCTTCGGCTCAGGTCATGATCCCGGAGACCTGGGATCGAGCCCCACATCGGGCTCCCTGCTCGGCGGGAAGCCTGCTTCTCCCTCTCTCACTCCCCCTGCTTGTGTTCCCTCTCTGGCTGCATTTCTCTCTGTCAAATAAATAAAATCTTAAAAAAGAAAAAAGACTCTTCTCCAGGTGAAGGGCGTCTGCAAAGCTCAGCTGAGAAACCACCCCCCTCCCTCGGGCCAAATCACTCTACAAGCCTCCTCCCCTTCCCAGGGGGCTGAATTAAAATTAGACTTTGTCTTTCCCACCTCCTCACCCTCCTTGGCTCCAGGCGGTGGCGGGTGATCATCTAGGTACGACTGGCTGTCCTGAGCCGGCCTGTGAAGGCACTGGGTTCGAGCCCGGGAGCCCAAAGGCAGTGACTAACCTTTGGCGCCACCTACTGGCCAGTTGCGGTCTCTAAGAGGAAATGGTTTTGATATTCAGGGATTTCATGTTTAGTCTCATGAATGGGAGAATTAGGAGAGAATTGTGTGAGATCCAGTCTAGATCACCATTATTAACGTCTTGCCCTGAACAGTTCATGGCAAAGCTTCTAGCCTTTCGGTGAGTAGAAAAGAAACGGTCTAGAAGAAAACGGAAGGCAATTTTTTGAAATTAAAAAAAAATTGTGTGGGGTCACCTGGGTGGCTCAGTCATTGGGCATCTGCCTTCGGCTTGGGTCGTGATCCCAGAGTCCTGGGATGGAGCCCTGCATCAGGCTCAATGCTCAGTGGGGAGCCTGCTTCTCCCTCTCTCACTCCTCCTGCTTGTGTTCTCTCTCTCGTCTGTCAGATAAATAAAAAAATCTAGGGGTACCTGGGTGGCTCAGTTGGTTGAGCGACGACTGCCTTCAGCTTGGGTCATGATCCCGGAGACCCGGGATCGAGCCCCGCATCGGGCTCTGTGCTCCCATCGGGCTCTGTGCTCCCATCGGGCTCTGTGCTCCCATCAGGCTCTGTGCTCCGCAGGAGGCCTGCTTCTCCCTCTCTCACTCCCCTTGCTTGTGTTCCCTCTCTGGCTGTATTTCTCTCTGTCAAATAAATAAAATAAAATCTTTAAAAAAAATCTAAAAAAAATAGTGTGTATTTCTTTTTCTTTAAAGATATTTATTTACTTATTGACACAGAGAGAGAAAGATCATAAGTAGGCAGAGAGGCAGGCAGAGAAAGAGAGGAGGAAGCAGGCTCCCTGCTGAGCAGAGAGCCTGATGTGGGCTTGGATCCCAGGACCCTGAGATCATGACCTGAGCCAAAGGCAGAGCCACCCAGGCACCCATAATTGTATTTCACTGCTAAAACCTCACACGAAGAAAGGAAGGTTAAAAAAGCCTAATTTCTAATCATCTGGGTGCTAACGTGGAGAGTTAGTGTGCCCAGCCTTCCTGCTCCTCTCCTCAACCTCTCCCTGACCTCTAGGGCCTCAGGGTGGTGCAGCGGGCCCCGCCCTCCCTGCTCCCTTCCTAGTTCAGGCGGTCACAGGGGTTGTCACCAGGACAAAGCCCTTCAGTCTGACCCCCACCCGGAGGCAGCCTCGTGTTCAGCCAGTGGAAGCACAGGCCCAGCTGGCCCAGAGGGGCTACTGATTCTGATACTCCCAGGGAGGGCGGGTTTGGGTCCAAAACTGAAATTGGAGGTGGGGGAACGAGCCCCTGCGACCTCCCTGGCTCACAGTTCTTTTGTCTGCACTGAGATGGGGGGGACACATCTGCCCCTCAGGATTCTGCCCGTGTGGCCAGGTGCCCAGGGCATCTCGGTTGGCCCCCCACGAAGGGGTTGCCATTTTGGGGTCCTAAGCTGGGCTCACCAGGCTCACCAAAAGCTGGTCCTGCTGCTTCTCCCCTCCCCTCCAAACCCCACAATGAAGTGTCCCCTGTACCCCCGCTCAGGACCCTGCTCTTTCACACCTTGGCCCATGCCCCTCCCTGACACCTGCATGGAAAAGCCCACTCCTCGTTTAAGAGCCCCTATGGAGGGGATGTGTCTGCTTCCCTGTCCCTCTTCTGTTCAGTCTCTGCTGATTTGGGGGCGAGGGTCTTCCTCTTGAAGCCTGTTTCTTCATCAGGAAAAATGGCGGTAAGGATGGGACCAATCAACTAGGGTCCAAATGCATTATTAAACAGAACTAAGGGAGCACGTGGGTGGCTCAGTGGTTGGGCATCTGCCTTCAGCTCAGGTCATGATCCCGGAAATCCCAGATGGAGTCCCACATCAGGCTCTCTGCTCGGTGGGAAGCCTGCTTCTCCCTCTCTCACTCCCCCTGCTTGTGTTCCCTCTCTGGCTGCGTTTCTCTCTGTCAAATAAATAAATAAAATCTAAAACAAACAAACAAATAAATAGAACTGAGCACTCAGTGAGTTACTGGAAACTTGCCCACACTGTAGACCCTCAGACGCCCCCTGGAGCTAGGGCCAAAAAGTGTGCCCCAAGGAACCCATCATGGCAAATCATAACGCAAAGTTCAGAGCTTGAGCTGCCAACGGCTGCGTGATAAGAACAATTTGTAAGTAATTTTGCAATTATTCTTGTTAGGGCCTGCTTAGCCTCAAGGCCTGCAGAACAGGCTCTGAAACTGCCTGGCGACTTAGGCCTCTGCATATCTAAGACCCCCTGGTGATTGGTGCCTTTACAGGGTCTGTGTTTACCAAATGAGGGCAGATAAGTCAAGGAACCATCTGTGCATCTTGCTTTCTTGCCCCAGTTCCTGAATTGTGTGGGCATTCCAGGAACTGGGGAGGGGGCTAAAATGTTATCTCACCCAACCAGGAAAATTACTGTGTAACTCATGCTTGCTGTTTGAAACGTATATAAACCCCTAGACCCTTGCATTCGGGGTCCTTGCTGAAACCCGCTGCACCGGGCAGATGCTTGGACCCTAGCTAGCTAGAAATAAACCTCGCTGTGTGATTTGCATTATCCTGAGCGTCCTGGGTTTCTCTTTGGGGAGGTGGTCAACATCGGACTTTAACATTCTGAGCAGACATGCTGCCCAGCCATCTAGAGCCCTTCCAGCGACTTCACTCACGTCTCACTCAGAAAGATGCCATGGCGCGCCTGGTTGGCTCAGTCGGCGGGTGTACAACTCTTGATCTGTGTTTCTCTGTCAAATGAGTAACTAAATTCCTTTTAAAAAAAAGTCCCTATTTATTTGACAGAGAGAAACACAGCCAGAGAGGAAACACAAGCAGGGGGAGTGAGAGAGGGAGAAGCAGGCTTCCCGCGGAGCAGGGAGCCCGATGCGGGGCTCGATCCCGGGACTCTGGGATCATGACCTGAGCTGAAGGCAGTCGCTTAACCAACTGAGCCACCCAGGCGCCCCCAAAATGTCCCTCTTTAAAGAAAATTGTTGGTGAGCCTCCCAACTTTTGTCCTTTTTGGGGAAGGATGGCAGCAGTGGGGAGCCTGGCTCCCAGTGGGTTCCCTGGGGATTCGGATGTCATATGTAGCCACTCTAAAGCAATAATAACATGAACAGCTGCTTATTGGCCAACCCCGTTCAAGATTTACAACATTAGAGATGATGCTGAGCTGTTTTATCACATCACATAAAGTGATGGATGTATTTGAATTTAAATAAATGGTTATTATATATATTCTGTAACCTCTTTTCTTCTTGACACTATGTTTATGGAAATATATTCACCCTGACTTGTACAACAGCAGCCAAGTCCTTTTTCCTGCCGCATAATATTCCACTCCACAACTCCGCCGTCGGGTCTGTTCTGTGGGTAAACATCTGGGTCGTCTCCAGACTTTGCTACTAGAACCAGTGTTGCTATGGACATTCTTGTCGCGTTTCCTGGTTACACTGAGCATTAAACTCATCCATTTCAGCAGATACAGCCAAACTGCCTTCGAAATATCTTCAATCAGTGTGCGCAGCAGGGAAGGGGTCTCTTAGTCCGCAGTGCCGCTAGCACCTGGGTCGTACTAGCGTTTCTGCCAGTCTGCGGGGTGTGAGGTGGTGTCACACTGTCATTTTGGTGGGCATTTCTTTGATGGATCCGACTCCTGAGACCCCGGGCGCATGACCTGAGCCACAGGCAGTCGCTTAAGCAACTGAGCCACCCAGGCGCCCCTGGATTTCATTTTTCTGATGGCTGAGTCGTGTCCCAAAAGGGGGGATTTTTAAATAGTTATTTCATTTATAGATGTTCCAAAGTAAAAATTAGAAGAGCTATCTTTTTTGTCTTTACAGGCACAGGTCTGAAACCCTGCTCCATTGTGCAGCTTTGGATGGGGCCTTTTGGGGAGATTAACTTCCGTGCGCCTCAGTTTCCTCACCGATGAACTTCCTCTCTAGAGACACTGACCACTTTCAAAGACCAGTAGACGCTGACACTGTTGGGCCCTGAGCCACAAATCACAAACTCTTTCCAACCGGTATTTTAGTTTGACCCTCTCTCATTCTAGTCCCGAGTGTGCTGGGCAGGGACCCGGCTCGGGGCTGGGGCCACATCGGCGACCAAGGGAAGGCCAGCTGCCGTGGGTCCGTTTGCGCCCTGCCCCACGCTCGGTTCACCGCTCCCTCCTTGTTCCTTCTTGTCTTGTTCCTTCTTTCTGTGTGAGGCACACACGTATCATCTTAGCTGTTCCCGAGGGGCTCTGGGAGGCGCAGAGGTGATTACCAGTGTCCCACCCATTAGCCAGAGGCCAGAGGAACGACCCTAGGTCCCATATGTGAGGGCCCTTCTACGGCTCTGCTCCTTCTGTGGTTCAGTTTTGACCTTAGGATCAAGTCCGAAGTCTTCAGCACAGCTTTCCTGGGCCCTTCCTCTATTTCCCTGCTCATCCCCGACACCACCCCTCTCCCGAGACACCCCTGCACACCTCCTCTCACCTGTGTTCTCTCAGGGAGCAGGGCTGCAGGTGTGGCTCCGCTGGGCGCCTCGGGACTGGTACTGCCTTCCTCCTCTTTCCTCCCATGCAGGGGCGGTGGCTGTGTATTGTGGTTTTTTTGTCCTGTGCCCTCCAGCAGGGACCTGGGACCCTCCTGGGCATTGCTAGGGCCTGTCATGGACCCCGGGAGGTGCGATGAAAGAAGAATGATTAGACAAGGGATGAGAAAGAGAAAGACATTGTTTTGGCATGCCAGGCGGGCCGGGTGGCCAGCTAACTTCGGTAGAGATGTTCAGAACAGCCACGTCAGGCTGTGGCCCAGGCGCCAGGAGCAGCATAAACAACAGGGATGCTCGCAGATCAGGTAGAACACTCATCCTCTGCCTTGTCTCCAGCGGGAGCCAGAGGACACAGGGCCGCGGAGCACAGGGACCCAGAGGAGTGGAGGGCAGTGAGAGGAGCACGCATCAGGACCCATGTGTCCCACACCCAGGGGACAGTCAGGGCTTTCTTTGGGCACCAATGAACGCGAGCCCCGATGGCCACACAATCACAGCAGAGCCGTGGAATCACCTGCTGGTCAAGGTGAAGCCAATCTCTGTGCGGGGGTGGGGGTGGGGGGGTGCGCCAGGGTTTCCCTGGGTGTAGGAAACATGTTCAACCCAAACCACTGGCAGCCTGAGCCGAAGGCGATGCCTAAAGACTGAGCCACCCAGGGGCCCCAGACCACGGACTTCTATACTGGGTTCAGAGGCCCTAGAATCCAGCACTGGATTCACATTCAGGCTGTGTCACACACTTGCCTTATGAGTGTCCCCTATCAGTCAGGTGGGACTAACTAGACCTACTTCCTGCGATATTTGGGGGGTAAAATTAGACAAAGAAGGGGAGATGCCTTGTACAGAGTAAATGCTCAAGAAGTGGCAGTGGATTTTTTTCCTTTTTTAGGATTTTATTTATGTATTTCTGAGAGAGAGAGAGAGCGCGCGAGCACACAAGCAGGGCGAGCTGCAGAGAGAGAGGCAGAAGCAGACTCCCCGCAGAGCAGGGAGCGGTCCCAGAACTGTGGGATCCTGACCGGAGGCAAAGGCAGATGCTGAACTGCCTGAGTCACCCAGGCGCCCCCAGGACAGAGGATTTTGAGTTGTTAATGGGCCACCCTCGGTTGGGTCTCAGAAGCAGCACCATTGCCAAGGACCTTTGAGGAGAGGCTGGTGCTTCTCATTATGATGGAAATCGTTCCCATGACCAAGCCAATATAACAAGGTGGGGTTTTCCCAAAAGGAATGAAAAGCCCCCTGGGTTAGGAAATGGAGCTGAGCCTGGGACCGGGAAGAAGGGAGGGCCTTCCCGGGAGGGGCAGGCTCTTGGACACCGGGGAAAAGGGATGGAAGCGCCTGGGGCCACAGAGCTGTTTCTTGGGGCCACGAGGAGACTGTAGGGTGTGAATGGGCCCCAGGCTCGCTGTGGCCTCCGTGGAATGGTGCCTCTGCCGCAGCCTGGGGAATCGCTGCTCACGGGGAGCTGGTCTGCAGGACGCTGGGTCGCTGCTGTGATAGCTTCAGGGAGCATGGGCTGTTGGAGTCTCCGCACGGGGCCCTCGAGGACCAGGTCACTGGCCAATGGAGCGCTGTCTGTGCAGCGCTGGTTCCTTCTCCTTTGCTCACAGGGCTTGGGGACTCTGGGGCAGTGCCCCTCCCCGCAGGGTGGGCGTCTGGCCTCGGCCGCAGTGACCGGTTTGGGACAGGACCAGACGGCAGTCGCACCAGTCACAGCCCTTGAATTGGAGGGGAAGAGCTTATTCTCCTCCTCAGATCCAAGGTCATTCTGAAGCCACCAGGGAGAGTCGGAGACGAGAGACCGTCAGTGAAAAGCTTTCAAGATACAGGCAGGGAAGCTGCGCTCCGGGAGGCCACAAGCCCACTGCGTCTATGCTGCTGGGAGTTAGGTTCCTGTTTTTAGCAATCAAAGGAGCTTTGGACGGCACGCCAGCGTTCCCAGGAGTTTGCTGTTGGGTGGGCGTTGGGAGGATCTCAAAAAAATGATGAATTTCCTTTCTTAGGAAGCGCTCAGAGAGCCTTACAAATTGAAGAGATGGAACCTTATTTGCTAGTGAGGCAGGACTCCTGGTCGAAAGAGAAAGGAATGTTATCAGTGACTGTTAGATGCTGTTGACATTCTTGGCTGTCTGGTCGTTTCCAGCAGCCAGGGGGCAGGTGACCTGGGCAAGGCCAGAAGAAGTCTCTGCTGGTGGGAGTTTCATGGTTTGATACTTTCTCCTCTATTATTTACTTGCTTCAAATAATTTTTAGAACTTAGTGGATGAATACGAATAACGAAAAGGTTAAACAATAGATTTTTAAAATTATAAACATTTCTAGTTTTAGTCTGTATACAAATAAACGCATTTCACACATTCCAAGATAATTTACAGGGTAAATGAAAGACTACAGAATAGCGGGGCACCTGGGTGGCTCAGTCGGTTAAGCGTTCGATTCTTGGTTTCCTTAGGTCATGATCTCAGGGTCGTGAGACAGAGCCCTTGATATTCCTTCTGGAGGCAAGCAATTTCATGCATCCTTCCTTTGACACACTGATCTAGGTCTGGGGGCTCCAAGAGCTACAAGATGCACTTCCTGTCCTGAGAGCTCAGTGCAGGGGAGGTCATTGTGCGCTCTGATTTAAGCGCCAGGACAGAAACAGGCTCAGGGTGTTAGGGGAGCTCGGGGAGGGCCAGAAGGTTGCCCGATGGCCGTGACCCTGGAGCTGAGCGGTCAGGGCAGAGGAAGGGCGCTCCAGGGCAGGAGACTGCACACCCGTGAAGGTGAGAAGCACGCTGTGGGGGAAGGCAGGGCCCACCCAGAAGGCCTGGGGCTGCGCCGCGGGGAGCGTGGTCTCTGTCCTACGGGAGACGATGGGGAGCAGGGAAGGCCATGCAGAAATCTGTGTTCCAGGTGGATCGTGGAAGCTGGTGGAACTGGGATTTGAGGATCACAAACCTGGGCACCGGGTGAGGAGGAGAAAGCTGCTGCAAGGTGGGGGCAGGGCACCCCCTGGACCAGGAGCCCCCAGGAGGCATTTCTTTCCCTGAGGGGAGCACATCTGGCTTCTCCAGCTCCGGTTCAGAAGCAGACCTCCGGATCGGTGCTGACCTCTGAGAGCATCGGTCCACACAACCATTTGATTGCTCCTTTGTGGCTATTTTCATAGAACGGATATCGAAATTCACTTTGATCAAAGTCCTTCATTAGCTTTTGACTTCCAGTGAGCAGGAGAGAGTCACCATTTAATGAGGAACCTTTTGTTCTGTCAGCTAATATCAAGTAAGGAGCTTCTTTAAAAAGAAATCCTGATTATACACTCATGAATAATCATGATGGAGATAAAACGAGGGAAGGAACAGAGGAGTTCAGTGTGCCGGTGAGCTGCCCGTTGAGCTAATTTTTTGAGAGGACGGACAAAATGTGGAGGAAGGAAAGCATCCTCAGAGATGAATCCTGGAACAGGACACAGTCCTGGAAAACACTGTCAGGAAGACTGCTGCGCTTGGCCAGAAATCTTCAGGAAAACAAAGCAGGCCTTTCCGGTGCCTCTTGGAGCAAGGAGAATGAGGGGCTGGACCAAGGTGGTGAGTATGGCCCTGAGAAGTCACCTCCGCTCCCCGTCACAGGCAGAAGGACGGCCACCCACCATACCGTGATGTCAGCAACACACAGGCTCCTGCTAAGCCCAGCCCTTGAAGGGCCTGGGGATGGGGAGCTGGAGACCAGGAGGGCGCCTGGGGGGCTCAGTGGTTAAGGGACTGCCTTGGCTCAGGTGATGATCCCAGGTCCCGCATCCGTCTCTGGGCTCAGGAGGGAGTCTGCTTTTCCCTCTGATCCTCCCCCCTCTCTCACTCTCTCTCACTCTCTCAAGTAAGTAAATAAAATCTTAAAAAAAAAACAAAAACAAAACCACAATTAGAAGGAAGTTTTAACCCTCTGGGGGTATGCATGTCCTGTGGCTACGGAAACAAATGACCACAAGCTGGCGGGGGAGGGGGCGGTGGGGGGGCGGGGGGCTTAAAGCAAGGCGCTCCTTCCCTCACGGTCCTGGAGGCCAAGAGTCAGGCATCAAGGCGTGGCAGCACCGCAACCCTGCACAGACTCTAAGGGAGGAGCCTTTCGGGCCTCTTCCGGCTTCTGCGACGGGCCACTCCGGCTCCAGTCTCTGCCCCAGTCCTCACAGGGCACTCTCCGCTGTGTGTTTCTCTTTAAGGACACGTGTCATTGGATTGAGGGCCCACGTGGTTGATCCAGGATGATCTCATCTCAAGATCTGTCATAACCTCGAAAAGAGACCCTTTCCCAAAGCAGGAGGGGCTCAGGGCTTCGGAGGCGGACGCATCTCTAGTGGGGCCACCATTCAACCCGCTACGGGATCATAAACCACTCTCCGAATCTGGGGAGAGCCAAGGAACTGTGGATCCCATCACTGCTGGAAGCTGAGGCTGAGACAAGGTTCCCGTACAAGCAATTTACGGAGGGAGCGCTCCAAGGAGAAGAGGGCTGAGGAAAGCCAGGGGGCAGGGGGCAAAAGATGAGCGAGGCGTGGCCGCAGCTGGGCTAGCTTCCGCCCTGGACCCTGAACTGCACCAGAGCTGTTCCCACCTGGAGGCAAGGCGTGCTCTTTGTACCCCAAGTCTGTCCATTTCCCCCGGTCGGGGGCAGGCGTCCCTGGGGCCCGGAGCTCCCTTTAGGCCAAGGAGGATTCATCAAAGAAGTGGGTAGGAACCTTCACAGCAGCCCCTGGGGGTAGGTTAAAGGGTTCCGACCCAGGACCCATCTACTGCACTCTCTAGAAAAATCTCTCACACAAACACACAAACCCCATTCAATCGCAGGGGCTCCACAGACCCTCTAAAGCCGAGGACCAGGTTAAGGCCTATGACCACTGCCGACCTAACACTTCCGGCCTCTCATCCCACCCTGCCCCGTCCTCCTCTCCCAGAGGAAATGATGGGTGACGTCTGGGAGGCGGAAGGAGCATCCTCCGGTCGATCCTCTTCTGCCTGGAGCAGGCATCCTGCTCTAAGGAGAGGCTTGCCTTAGGGTGAGTGACATGATTTCAAAGGAAGTCCTTTGGGCCACAGCTGTGCACCGCTCCTTTATAATCAGCTTTTCAGTAATAAAGCTCATAGCTTAATCTCCGCCTGTCCGACTCCTACCTCTCTCAAGGAGTTCTGAGTCCAAACCTCCTACGACCCCGTCATGTCATCACGACTTGACAGTGGCCCTCAAAGTATGATCGGTGGGCTGGCTGCCAATTCTCAAACGTTCGGCCTCTTCCCGGGGAGAGCTTGTGCCGCAAGTCGGCTGACCCTGACAGGCTGCGCCCTTGCGGCAGAGGACCTCCGTTCGGGTGCACACCCGCCTCCTGGCACAGGCGCCCTTGTCCACCTGTCAGGCCGTCCAGACAGGCGAGCCCGACCTGAAGGGCTGTCATCGGAAACACAGAGGACAGGATCATGGGCATGAGAAAGAGGCGACATCGGACTCAAAATAGCGCAGCGGCGACACGAATGATGGAGGGGTGATGGCTCAGGGCCTTCAGCGCTGCCGCTGTGTTGCCGGCCTGGGCCTTGGAGGTCTCATCAGGGCAATGGGCAGGCTGTGCAGGGAAGGACCCAGAAGCACCTGTGGGGAAGAACAGAGTGGAGACAGGGGAAGGTGGTCAAAGGGGCCAGTGTGGGAGTAGAGTGGGGGGCAGCGACTCTGGGGGGCGATGATTAAGTGGGATTGGAACTGCCATGGAGGGTTACTCACCAGCCTGGGCCCCTTGGCAGGTCCTACGAATGTGCTCATGTTTCTGTAAATTTTTGAAAAATTAAGCTATTTCACCGCAAATGGCTAAGACCACGGTCTCCTTCTGTTCCATTTCCACTCCTCCTGTTGGACAGCCAGGCTTAGTTTAGGTGTAGTGGGCCGTTGAAGACGGGGTTCAGTGGCTTCTGTGTAGAAGGGGTGGGGCTGGAGGTTTCAGGCATGTGACTGGGTCCCAGGGAGCAGCTGGGGGGAAGCGAGGTCTGAAACCCGGGAAGCTAGGAGGCAGCTGGTGGGTCGTGCTCCTGGTTACAAGCCAGGTGAGACGGAAGCGTGGGATTCAATTCTTATCAATGCCTGATCAGGACAGACACTCCCTTCGTTAGGACTGTGCTCCATGAGGCAGTGGATGCAACTATAAGCACACTGCGAGTTTTTTTCTGCTGGGAATTACACGGAATAGATTTGATCAGAATTCCTGCGTCCTGCCCAGGAACCAGCAGTACCGCAAAGAGTCGAACGCATCCGTGTGCAAAGTCACGTGTTTTCTACATCCCGCATCCACTGGAATGCAGACCTGTGTCCAGGTAGTCTGGCTGGGAAAGCTGCGTCCCTCTAGGAGCAGCGAAACCACCCCACAGACACGTGCTCCGGGACAGAGCTCCCACACATCTCCACTAGCAAGTCAACGTACGTATCGTAAGAAGGATTTGATTTCAGTAACGGGGTGCCCTGCAACACAGTGGCCGAGACATTTGAATCTGGATGTCTGAATTTTGGATCCATTTTTGTATATTCTTTCTGAATTACTGATCTCACCAAAATTCAAATATGAAAAGAAGGTCACCCAGGGGAAGCAAAACCCATTAAGTGAAAAAAAGCTGAACAGAGAGTTAAAAGCATAATATAATTATAAATATATAAGTAATTAGAAACATAACTTTTTTTTTAAAAGATTTTATTTATTTGACAGAGAGAAACACGGCGAGAGAGGGAACACAAGCAGGGGGAGTGAGAGAGGGAGAAGCAGGCTTCCCGCTGAGCAGGGAGCCCGATGTGGGACTCGATCCCGGGTCTCAGGGATCATGACCTGAGCTGAAGGCAGCTGCCCAACCAACTGAGCCACCCAGGCGCCCCTATAAACATAACTATTAAGCACAATGGACACAGTGGATTCCTATGTCAGAATCACGAGGATAAGAAAAAAAGTCATGACAGCCACGAATAATGGAACTTAAAACCATAGAGATAGATTATGAGAATCAGGACACTCCCAGACAGGAAACCAAACAAGAAGGTAGATGATCTAAAGGAAAACTCGATACAGTCAACAGAACATACGTGAATGTCAGCATTTGTTAACTTCCACAAATACTGTAATCTCGCATTATGGCCTGTTACAACGAGCACTCATATTTTAATTTTTTTCTAAAGATTTTTACTTATTTACATGAGAAAGAGACAGAGACAGTGAGACACTGCAAGCGGAGGGGGCAGCAGAGGGAGAGGGACAAGCAGGCTCTGTGCTCAGCACCTGACT
>PITA01032980.1:0-13312 GCA_004023965.1 Spilogale gracilis
CTAGAGTGGGAAGGTGAGGGCAGACATTCCTTGTGAGCAAGGAATGTGTTTCAGACTTTGCAGAGTTTATCTTGCTGTTATTCTTGGAGGAGCCCACTTTCAAATGATATAGGGGGATTGGAACTGGTTGTATATAGGGGTAGTATTGAATAGGGATGTGGGATTGACTTGGAGCTTGTATCTACATGTACACGTAAAAGAGAGAATTAAGGAAAGAGGAGAGAAGAAAGGGAGAAACAGAGAGCTAACAGGGAAACAAGAGGGAACAACAGAAGCAGAAATACAGGGGTGTGTTTGAATTTCAGTGTAAAAAAGAGAAAGAAAAAAATAGAAAAAAATACAAAAAAGAAAAAAATTAAAAAGAATAAATAAATATATATATAAAGTAAAAAATGTTATGGGGTGTTGTATTGGGTATCACGTTGTAATAAGAAGGGGGATAAAAATTGAAAGAAGAAAAACCGTGAGAATGTAATTTTAAGCTTAAAGTGGAAGCTTTAAATGTAAAACTAGAAAAAAGTTTAAAAAAGTAAATGAGGTGGAAAACTTTATCAATGAGTTGTAGAGTGTTTGGTACTTGTAGTCAGTGCCAGGAGTTTAATAAATTGGCTTTCCCCAGATTTGGGGTTTTGCATTGGAATGTTGTCCTCCTGAGCTTCTGGTGGGCTTTCTGGGGGCGGGGCGTTTCCTTCCCTTTCAGTCCTTCTACCTAGGCTGAGTTTCTAGGCCCCCCTGCAGGAGGCCTGTCTCAATGGCAAGCAGACTATCAGGCTGCAATTCTCTGGAAGTGGAGCGTTGTTCTTTTGCGTCTTTTTTCAGCAGTTGAGGAAGTCAAGTCGGAGCAGGATGTCTGCGCCCAGACCTCCCTCCCAGAGCGAGCCTCTACACAGGGAGGGGCTCTTTCCATCCTCCCAGTTGGCAGTCTGTTACAGATTTCTGCCCCCGCCCCCGCTTGTTGTTTCACTCCTGCACCTCAAAGCCACAACTCCTTTTGGATCGCGCGACTTTGCGCCCTGGGACCTGGTTCCTCTCCGGTCCCATGAAAGTCTGTAAAAAACGTCTTCCCTGGGGGGGTCTACACGCGGCCCACGGTGTGGAGAGAAACGGGAGAGAAGGGCAGAATAGAATCCACTCCCGTTGCTTTCCCGGCCACTGTGGCGGCTCAGGCGGAGGCATGCTGCTGTGCGTGCCGGGGCAGGGGGCCGCCGGGAAGGAGGCGGGCGGCTGCGCGAGACGGGGCCGGGGCCCGCCGGGGCGGAGGGAGTCCGGGCAGCGGGAAAAGAAAGAAAATAAAAGATTTTAAAAAGTCTCCTTGCCTTGCCCGGGGCTGCGCTCTGTTTAGCTTCTTTCTAGCCCCGATTCAGGCCGTAATCTGCTGTTATTCCTCACTCACAGAGCACTTTCGTTTTGGGGTATTTGTTTTTAATGTTTCAGCTCTGCAGGCTTCCTCCCCCACTCCCCTGTCTCTGGGGGCAAGCCTCCAACTCCCTCCAATTTGTTTCTCCCTTTTTGCCGATGTTCTTTGTCTCTCGTGGCGGTCCAGAAGTGGGAAATATCACATTTCAGGCTGGTTTCATGGGTGTTCACGGTGGTCTTGTAGTGTTTTTTTTTTTTGCTGGAATTCAGCTCTCTTCAGGGAACTCCCCGAAATGCGGTCACCTGGCCTTCCGCCATCTTGACCCCCCCCTATTTCACTCCATTTAACAATGCAATTCAATAAATAGGTTTGTTGAGTGAATGAAAAATGCATGAATGAATAGATGGCAACTCTGTATGAAGTTCCTTCTGAATAAGGAATTTTGAAATTTTGATGATAACTAAGATGTGGTTCTTTATCCTCAAAAGTTTGTAATGGAGTTATGAGCTCTTATCTGCTGCCTATTCCAAATCAGTAGCTTTCATGCTTTACAACGTGTTTTTACATCTATTTGCTCATTTTATCTTCATACAACTCTGTTATGTAAAAAAGACTTTTCTCTCATTTTATAGGGAGGGAAAATGACTTGCCTGGGATTCTACTGCTGATAAATGATAGAAAAACTAGTGTGATCTGTCTTATATGTATAGAAAGCCAAACCCTAATAAATCCCTTGGTAGGTTCCTTATGAATCACACCCCCCATTTTACATTCCGTTAAGTCAGCATTACATATGAATTTTCACTCCTTGCGTATACATTCAACTTGTTTTTACGTTATTTTCAATGAGGCATGTTCCAAAAGGAAGAAACTAGACTTACTTGTTTTTTTTAAAGCTTATCCTAGTTAGTGTTCTGTTGGTACATGCTGAAAAATGCACTGCACTGAGAATCTTTGGCACCAGGTGATGGTTATTTGTCTGGTCTTTGCACTCCTTGTCTACATGAACATTGTTGGTAAAGTACACACTGCATTTGTAAAATATAAAACGATTTGCACCCTTGTCTTCTGAATGATTGAAATACAAATATATACATTCCACTCACCAGGAAGGCATCATGAAAGATGCTGGAAACTAGACAAGAGAAGACCGAGTGAGTTAAAGTTATGATTCCAGATTTTACCAACATGTAGCCATGGCAAAGTCATTTTGCCTTGCAAAATCTCCTCACTTACAAAAAGACAGGGTTACTTTTCTTTGTCCATCTGTACATTGGTATTTACAAAACTATTGGGCAGAACATGTCTTTGTGGAGGACTTTGAACTGCTACCAGGAAAAGCATTATAAAAAATTAGCTTTTATTATCATCACACAGCCATTATAACTGGTACAATTGTTTGTGTTAAGGATTTAAGATCAGGGTTCATGGATTACATCGTCAATTTTGTCAGAAACTTCCTATTTGACTGTGAATATCCAACTTTACAGTTTTTTAAGATTTTATTTATTTATTCATGAGAGAGGGAGAAGCAGGCTTCCTGTGGAGCAGGGAGCCTGATGTGGGGCTCCATACCCAGTCTCCGGGATCATGACCTGAGCCGAAGGCAGTTGCTTAACCAACTGAGCCACCCAGGTGCCCCCCAACTTTACAGTTTTGTTCCTGAATTTATGTTCTGTAAAATGTAGGTAATAATATTTAAGTACATCATACAGAATGTTATGAAACTTTCCTTTCCTTTTTTTGAGATTCTCAAATATATAGAATCATAATGATTGTTAGCAATACTTTCTTCTGATTGGAATTTTTGTGGACAGTCTTAGCATAGCATGTATAAATAAATTAGAGAGGTAAAGTCTTCTCTGTAGTATGTAGTTAAAGAATTTGGCATATATCTTTTTCCTAAATCCCCTCCTCCTTAAACAGATACTCATTGAATACCAACTGTGTGCCAAGAATTGGGTTTAGTGCTGAGAATTTAAAAGTGGTACTTCCCTGTCCTTTTTTTTAGAGGGCTTAGAAGTGTAAATCACAAGTTTCTTTAGCTGAGTCCTGCCGTTGCTTCACGTATAGTGCAAGAAAGCAGGACATTGACAGGGCCCAACACAAAGCATGACAGTTGAAGCTATTAATGATGGTGTCTAGTATTTCATAGAGTGAGGCTCCAAGTGCTGGCTGTTTGTTTCCATCATTCATCCATTACCTAGCTGTGTAACCTTGGGCACATCAGTTCCACTCCTTGATATATCAGTTTTCTCATCTGTAAGTTTTTAAGACCTCATTTGGTCCAGTGTCTCTATGGTTTCTGTCTTTTATTTATAGGTAAGACAACAGTATATAAAGACAAAGTGGTTCGTTTCTTTTGAGTAGCTTCATTAGCCAATAAATATTGGAAAAGAATGTCTAGGATGAGAGTTCCCCTATCAACCTTTGAGTGAATAACACCTTGCATGGTGTGTGTAAAGGGAAATAATGAATTTGGTAATCCAATCTATCCCACCATAAATACAAACAAACTCTCAAGCCAAGTTTGTTGTTTTCTTGGACAGTGTTTCCTCAGTGTAGAGGATCAGTCAAAATCGGACTTTGAGTTTAATGTTATGTACAGTGTTAATTGAAGGCAGAAATTACATGTTCTATTTTTTAGAGGGCTTTCAGTGATTAACTTTATCTTTATATGAGGCAGATTTGTCTTTCTCAGAATATCCTTATTGTTTGTACTCCTTGGAGTCCTAAGAAAACTCATGCATAATTTCCATTTTAGTGCAGATGACACAAGTTTCCTAAAAGTTTTAACCTAGAATTTGTGTTTTTTTTTCCTGCTTGACTTCAATGGCAGAAGGCTTAAGGAGGAGGGGCATACCTCCTCTCACTTGTGTATCATGGCCCAGCAACTTGATACTTTAGGCATTATTTTAAAATCCAATATGGTCAAACTTTGGCTTCTGAGAGCAGTAGAATCAGTACACACAAATGATAGAGTGATAAATACAGCATTTTCATTAAGGGAAAGACAATATTCTGTCCTTTTAAATCAATGTTCAGAAGGTAATCTCAGCATTCACAATCTACTATGTACTTAGCTTTTTGTTCATGAAGAAAAATAAGGAAAAGTTGGCAGTTCTTTCAAAATTATTGTGGCATAAAGAACTAAGTTTCATATGCCAGCGGGGAGCTCCACTAACATTGTGCCTAATGCTAGTCTCATTAATTTAATGCAAGTCTCTTTAAGTCCTGCATAATTGCTGTCAAGAAAAGTAGTGCAGCTCACCGAAGAATAGTTTGTGCAGAGCCACCGAAAATTTGTCTGGGTCACTAGAGTAATACAACCATTAAAATTTATAGTTTTTTTTTCTTCACAGTGTTGGTTTATTTGTAAAGATAAAAAAAGGGATGTCTCTAAAAATTCCCATTTTATTCAAAAGCATGATTACTATCTAGATTGTCCTTGAATTGCTTGTTATTTTATGTTCATAAAAGCTATTTGGTATTAAAATGCTTGACGTTTTTGCATTTTGGATATGTATCATTTTTCTCAGTGTGATTATATCCTTTTAAGAATAATAATTTAAATACCTCCTTCTTTTAACCTTGTGATAGTTTAATTTAAAAAAATCTCAAAAAACAAAGGAATGAATTAATAGTAGCTTTATTGTTGTTGTTCTGTTGGCTTGGACTCTGCAAACTTCTGTTTAAGATTCTTTTGATAGAGAATTAATTTAAAAGAAAATAAAAGAAAGACAAGGAACACTGATATCAGTTCAAAAGTTTTTTGCTGACTTTTGTTTAACAAAGCTCTAAATGGCTACTGGTCTTCCACCTGCAAACAAGTGTAATAAACCTTCACAACAGAAGTCAAATTCTAGGGGAAAAAAGTTAGAAGCACACACTTACACCATAAAACCTTGTTTATCGCAATGTTCAGTCTTCCAAGATATGCCCCACAATGGGACTTGGTAAAGCCATTACAAGGTGCCGTATGAGTTCCAATTGCCTACAGTAAATAGAATGTCAGAAGTGTCAAGGGAATATAAATATTAGGCTGGTAAAAAGGGAGCAGAGATGGCTGAAAGCTTCATTGAGAGGATTGATTTATCTGGCATGCTGTAATGACTGCAGATGTGGATCTGTTATTCTAGATGAGCAATGAATTTGATGAGCTGATAACACAGGGCCAGAGAGGCCTGGTTTTAATTACTGATGAGGAATTTATTTGTGAAGCACTGTGATTTACTGAGGGTTTGTTTTGTTATTGATAGGTGACCTTGGGGATTTTCTTTTCTGATGAATCCCAAAAGAGGAGCTTTTAAAATAACTAAACAAAAAGTATTTTATCTGTACTTAGCACACAATGAAGTCATTTGAGGTACATTGTTGGGGTGGAAGCTACATTCTTTCTACACACACAAAGTTTGCTGTTCTGGTTATTTGCTTATAAATTACTGCTGATTTTGACTCAAGTATATTTTTATATTTTTTTCTTTTAAGTAAGTCTTTACTCAGACTAGATGTTGGCATTTATTAGCAAGCTTCTGTCATTAGTATATACTATTGAGGCAGATTCCTTTGGAACACTGGGATGCCTAGCATAGCTGCTTCATTAAATGAGAGGAAATTTGGGGCACCTGGGTGGCTCAGTTGGTTAAGCGACTGCCTTCGGCTCAGGTCGTGATCCCGGAGACCCGGGATCCAGTCCCACATCGGGCTCCCTGCTCCGCGGGAAGCCTGCTTCCTCCTCTCTCACTCCCCCTGCTTGTGTTCCCTCTCTGGCTGTGTTTCTCTCTGTCAAATAAATAAAAATCTTTAAAAAAATGAGAGAAAATTTGTGTAGTATGAATTGGGAGTCAGAAGGGAGTTTATGGCTCTGGCATAGTCCTGGTGGTGGCCAGCAGTTTCTTGTTTTTATGAATGATACAGAAAATTAATATTAAAGAGAAGGTCAAAAGAACAGTGCTCAATTGTATTCATTGTATTAACTGCCCTCGTTAAAGTTCCAGAATTTGCTTCAAGTTAACTAAATGACAATCTTTGAATATTTGTAGTGCTATTTGTATACCTTTTATCATGGCAAAGTAGGGTTGAGAATTGCAAAGGCAATTATATATATATATATATAAAGAATTTTAATATTTTTTAAAGATTTTATTTATTTATTTGACAGAGAGAAATACAGCCAGAGAGGGAACACAAGCAGGGGGAGTGAGAGAGGGAGAAGCAGGCTTCCTGCCGAGCAGGGAACCCGATGTGGGACTCGATAGCGGCAGGATCATGACCTGAGCCGAAGGCAGTCGCTTAACCAACTGAGCCACCCAGGTGCCCCATGTATGTAAAGAATTTTAATGTAGGACTTTTAGGCTTCCATCTAAATTATATATTAAAAACTGTGAGTTCCAAAACATTACTTACCTGTTTTATTTTATTTCAAGCAGCAGTTTACAGAAGTGATTTTATAGTGATTGTGTGGCAAACACAGTAATTTCTGTTGCTGGACTTGTTTGCAAAAATCATTGACCCTTAAAAAAAATCATTGACCCTGTCCAGTTTATAGATATTTCTTTACAAGCTATTTAAAAAGTTAATTGTTTATAAGCTATTTAAAAAAATCACTAACCTGAGGAAACATCTGGATCTCAAAATTTCTTAGAAGAGACCCAATGGTATTTATGTGTATAAACTTGTAACTAGTTTGTTTGGGATAGGAGCACTGGGTGTTGTACATAAACAATGAATCTTGGAACACTGCATCAAAAAGTAATGATGTATTTTATGTGACTAACATAACAGAGTAAAAAAATAAGAAAGTCAAGGATCAAGTCAGTTTGCAAGGTAGTCAACTGATTTTCTTTTGGAAACTTTATACCTTATTGTTCTTATTTTACTTTATAAAATAGATTTATTTATTATTTGAGAGAGAGTTCATGAGAGAGTCTCAGGTGACTCCCTGCCTAATGCCATGGTTCCATCCCATGACCCTGAGATCATGACCTGAGCTGAAATTAGGAGTCAGACACTTAACTAACTGAGCCACCCAGGCACCCTTCTTATTCTTCTGAAGAGCTAACAGGCAGTGGCAATGCAATTTTTTGTGAGGATTGAAGTGTTTTCTGTACAAAATATTAAATAGACTACAATGTTGAAAATCTTTGCATAAATAAGTAAGCCAAGGCTTTTATATCTGCATTTGTATGCATGTAAAAATCAATAATTAAACTATTTTATTTAACAACTAAAAACCACAATGAGGTAGTACCTCATACCAGTCACAATGGCTAAAAATAATAAAAAAAGAGACAACAAATGTTAGCGAGGATGTGGAGAAAGGGGAACCCTCTTAACACTGCTGGTGGGAATGCAAGCTGGTACAGCCACTCTGGAAAAGGGTATGGAGGTTCTTCAAGATGTTAAAAAAAAGCTACCTTATGACTCAGCAATTGCAGTACTAAGTATTTCCTCCAAAGATACAAATGTAGTGATCTGAAGGGGCACCTGCACCCCAATGTTCATAGCAGCAATGTCCATAATAGCCAAACTGTTGAAGGAGCTGAGATGTCCACTGACAGGAATGGATAAAGAAGTTGTGGTCCATACATAAAATGGAATACTACTCAGCCATTAGAAAGGATGAATACTTACCATTTTACATCAACATGGATAGAACTGGAGGGTATTATGCTGAGCAAAATAACTTAATCAGAGAAAGACAATTATCATATGGTTTCACTCATCTGTGGTATATAAGAAATAGGGAAGAGGACCGTAGGGAAAGGGAAGGAAAACTGAATGGGAAGTAATCAGAGAAGGAGACAAACCATGACAGACAAAATCTTAACTATGGGAAACAAACTGAGGGTTGCTGGAGGGGAGGTGAATGGGGTGATGTGGTGTTGGGTGATGGGCATTAAGGAGGGCATATGATGTGATGAGTACTGGGTGTTATATGCAACTGATAAATTATTGAACACTACATCTGAAACTAATGATGTTCTATAAGTTGGCTAATTGAATTTAAATTAAAAAACACTTCATAAACTCTACAATTAAATGTACATTAATTGTTTAATATTTTACATTTCTTTTTGTTGTTGTTGTTGTTTAAAGATTTTATTTATTTGACAGAGAGAAACACAGCCAGAGAGGGAACACAAGCAGGGGGCATGAGAGAGGGAGAAGCAGGCTTCCTGCTGAGCAGGGAGCCCGATGTGGGACTCGATCTCAGGTCTCCGGGATCATGACCTGAGCCGAAGGCAGTCGCCCAACCAACTGAGCCACCCAGGTGCCCCGATCTTTTACATTTCTAATATGGCCACCTTCTCCCACTGAGTACTGAATAGATTGTGTTATTCAATTAAAAAATTATTTTATTTATAGTGGATTTTATTAACGAATAGCCTGGGTATTTGGATGGGGGAATTTTATTTAAGACAAATGTGATAATTTTATTTGTTTTGTTTTGTTTGTTCTTATTTCATTTTATTTTTTAATAATTTATTTTATTTTATTTTTTCAGTGTTCCAAGTTTCACTGTACATACACCACACCCAGTGCTCTATGCAATACATACCCTCTTATCTTAATACCCACCACCAGGCTCACCCATCCTCCTACCCCTTCTCTTAGAAAACCCTCAGGTTGTTTCTCAGAGCCCAAAGTCTTTTATGCTTCATATTCCTCTCTGATTTGCCCCAATTCACATTTCCTTTCCTTCTCTTAATGTCCTTCATGTTACTCTTTATATGCCACAAATAAGTGAAACCATATGATGATGTGATAATTTTAGAATGAATTTATGACTTAAACAGCACCCTAAATTATGCTATTATAATGTATAACTAATGTATGTATTCCTAAAACTATGATACTTTTTGATTTATCAAACCAGGTTGACTTGATTTTTTTTAATTTAAAGCTGTTTTTAAATTTTAATTAAATTAATAAACATTTAATATACTGGTTGCAAGGTACAGGTCTGTGATTCATCATTCTTATATAATACCCAGTGCTCATTACATCACTCCTTAATGTCCATCACCCATCCCTCCACCCCCTGCCCTCCAGCAACCCTCAGTTTGTTTCCCTATGATTAAGAGTCTGTTATGGTTTGTGTCCCTCTCTGGTTTCAGCTTGTTTTATTTTTTCCTCTCTTCACCTATGATCCTCTGTTTTGTTTCTTAAATTCCACATATGAGTGAGATCATATGATAACTGATTTTCTCTAATTGAGTTATTTCAGTAGCATAATACCCTCTAGTTCCATCCACATCATTGCAAATGACAAGACTTCATTTTTTTTTGATGGCTGAACCACATCTTCTTTATCCATTCATCTGTCAATGAATATCTGGGCTCTTTCCATATTATGGCTGTTATGGACATTGCTGTTATAAACACTGTGTGCAGATGCCCCTTTGGATCACTACATTTCAATTTCTATCTTGGGGGTAAATACCCAGTAGTACAATTGCTGGGGTCATAGGGTAACTCCATTTTCAACACTTTGAGGAACCTCTGTACTGTTTTCCAGAGTGGCTGTAACATCTTGCCTTCCCACCAGCAGTTGTAGGAGGCTTCCCCTTTCTTGACATTCTGGCCAACATCTGTCATTTCCTGATTTGGTAATTTTAGCCATTCTCACTGGTGTGAGCTAGTCTCTCGTGGTTTTGATTTGTATTTCCTTGATGCCTAGTGATGTGAAACATTTTTTCATGTGTCTGTTGGTCATTTATATGTTTTCTTTAGAGAAATATCTGTTCATGTCTTGTGCCCACTTCTTAATTGGATTATTTGTTCTTTGGATGCTGAGTTTGATAAGTTCTTCATAGATTTTGGATACTAGCCCTTTATCTGATATGTCATTTGCAAATATCATGTCCCATTTTGTCAGTTGTCTTTTGGTTTTGATTTCTTTGTTGTGCAAAACCTTTTTATCTTGATGAAGTCCCAATAGTTCATTATTGCTTTTCTTTCCCTTGCCTTTGGAGATTGTCTAGCAAGAAGTTGCTGTAGCCACAGTAACAGAGGTTGCTGCCTTTGTTCTCCTCTAGGATTTTGATGGATTCCTATTTCACATATAGATCTTTCATCCATTTTGAGTTTATCATTGTGTAGGGTGTAAGAAAATGTAAAGATATTTATTTATTTATTTATTTATTTATTTATTTATTTATTTATTTAATTGACACAGTGATAAAGAGAGAGCACAGGCAGGGAGAAGAGCAGGCAGAAGAAGACGGAGAAGCAGACACCCTGCTTAGCAGGGAGCCTGCTGCAGGGCCTGATCCCAGGACCCTGGGATCATGACCTGAGCTGTAAAGGCAGACAATTAACTGAATAAGCCACCCAGGCATGCCATGAAAAAAATTTTAAAAGACTTTTAGTAAATTTTTAGAAAGTTTTTATTTACATTCCAGTTAGTTAAAATACAGTGTAATATTACTTTCAGGTGTACAATATAGTGATTCAAAATTTCCATATGACACCTGGTGCTCATCACAACAAGTGCACTCCTTCATCCCCATTACCTATTTAACCTGTCCTCCACCTACTTCCCCTCTGGTAATCATCAGTTTGTTCTCTATGGTTAAGATATTGTTTAGGAATTATAAACACAGTGAATTCAGGTAACAAATATGATGTCATGAAAACATTCATGTTATACAGCCGAGGGGGACAGATCTAATGTTTTTCCAACTGTGGTTCTTGGAATTCCAAGATCATGTATGGCAGGGTCCATCAAACAGCATGGAGTCTGACAGTTATAAAATGTATCAAGTAGAGCAATTCTATTCATGTTGGGCTTCCACGTAGGATTATTTAGAGAAAATACATAGTAGTATATCTCTTCAATCTCTTTCAGTCTCTCTGTCTCTTTGATTCTGTCTCTCTCACTCTTGCTCTGGTTGTTTTCCCAAAGTCTCACAACTAGTATGAGGAGAAGGCATGAATATTATGCTGTATGTTACAGTTAAGATAGTGTGTAAATAAAACATCAAAAAAGTATATATGAATTTATTGTACCTTGAAATCATTTAAATTTTGGTTTTAGTTTTTTTGATAATTTTATTAAAAATTTTTTGTAATAAGTATTTGTCTTGTTATACTAACTTCTTGAATTATATTTAGTGATTTTATAAATGGTCTCCTTAAAATAACTGTCAAATTGCCTATTAATTTCCCCTCAGTTTTTGGAAACTGTTTATCCAGTTACTGATTTTCTAAAATTGGTCATCAACAGCAAGTTTTCTTGTCATTAGTGAGAATTAGGAAATTCTACTGTATTGGTTAACTTATAATGGTTATCAGCACCATCACATTTATTGCATGGTTAATGCTTTCTGATTATCTTTTGTATTAAAGTGTGATGGTTGGTGATAAAATTGAGTGTATAATTGCATGAGTTCTACAGAAGAATAAAGCAAAATTCTGTGGATCACAAGCTGCAGTTTGCTTCTAAGATTTAATATTTGTAAGGGCTTCCATTATCTCTCCTTTGTGATTTCCCATTAGGATCTACCTATTATAAAAATTATGAGATTTGAATAAGGACAAGTATTTTTATATTATTTATAGTCCATATAATATGGCTTAAGATGTCATTTTATTAAAAATTGTGCTTAAAGGGAAACAATTCCCCAGTCCCACAAAACCTCAGTCTTCATCCCTGGGGTGTAATTACTAGAAATGTGATAGAAGGATATTTAAAGAAATATGTGTGAGGTTGATTTGCTCTTATATTTTCTTTGATATCTTGATAGGACTTGGGAAAATAGTTTCAATGTCCATCAAATACACATTAATAGAAATAAGACATCTGCTCCACTTTTGTATGTTTTCCTTTAATACTGATTTTAGTAATAACTGGCACTATGACAAACTAGTTAATACTAGTTTTCTAATGAAACATCTGTACAAACTCAGAATGTGAGTTAATTTATTTAGAATGTGAGGCCTGGGTTTATGCATCGTTTTCAAGGGAGAGCGCTTCATATGAAATAGATTCCCTTGGTAGCAATTGCTGAGAGAGGATTTATGATCCCTAGGGAATTTTCCACAGAATCTTTTTTTAATGTTGTTTAGTGTAAAAGGACTTGTTTTTTTTTTAAGATTTTATTTATTTGACAGAGAGAAACACAGCCAGAGAGGGAACACAAGCAGGGGGAGTGAGAGAGGGAGAAGCAGGCTTCCCGCCACGCAGAGAGCCCGATGTGGGACTCGATCCTGGGTCTCCGGGATCATGACCTGAGTCGAAGGCAGTCGCTCAACCAACTGAGCCACCCAGGCGTCCCAGTGTAAAAGGACTTGTAACCAAACTACCCTTAAATAAAAATATTTGGTAAGTTGAAACATGAAAAGTGGAAATAATTAACTGTAACACATTAAATTTTATATAATGGAATTTGTGGACAGAGTTCAAACACAGAATGCCATTTCATTAAAATAAAAATTAAATGAGAATATAGCACTGTAGTGAGTTTTAGTTCTTATTTCTTGAGTGAAACAATTTATGATCCTTGCCATGCAGTAATTGGTGTATTTATATTAATAATTTAACATAAATATTTATTAGCATTGTCGGGGACGGTGCATGATCCACCCTTCCCTCCATGCCCAAGCCACCAGAAATTCTGGGGGAGGTACCTGTGAATGTGAATGAAAGCTCAGAGGGGCTTTCCCAGCCTAGAATCTGAAAAGCCACTTACCCTGTGGGTCAGGGCAATATGTCCTTGGTGTGCTTATTCAAGACATAGTTCCATTTAATCCTCCTCCTGGTAATCATATCTCTGTATCTCTTATCTGTATTTCTTGATCCCTCTGCCTCAATGGTCTCAACTTCTGTGAGTTTAAGCAATCACTCTGTACCTTGCAGTAACAATACTAATCCTGTCTCTAGGGTGGGTGCAAAAGCAGTTAAAGATTTAACTGCACCACCCAACTTCCTCACGTGGGAATAATAAAAGA
>PITA01032981.1:0-13310 GCA_004023965.1 Spilogale gracilis
GACCTGCCCCGACCCACCCCCGGGCCCCCGGACCACGGCCCGGCGTCCTGACCTGCTCTGACCCCCGACCGTTCCCCGGCCCCTCGGACCCCGAACCTACACCCTTTCCCCCCGACTTCTCCCTAGGCCCCTGACCTACCCCGGGCGGGGAGCGCGGGGCCCGGATGCCCTCAGCGCCGCGGTCCGCGGGTCCTGTGCGCAGGCGCAGCCCCCCCTCCCCCGGGCGTGGGCGCGGTGCGCAGGCGTGGTGTCCCCCGCCCCGCCGGCCGCGGTAGATGCGCAGGCGCAGTGTGGCGCGGAGGCCGGTGGGACAGCGACTAGGGTAGACATGTCGGGGGTCCGGACGGTGTCTCGGCTGTGGGGCGCCCGGCGCCTGGCGCTCACCAGGGCGGTGAGTTGGCGCCGCGGGGCGGGCTGGGCGCGGGGGCCGAGGTGGGGGGGAGGTCCCCAGGCGGGGAGGCCGCCGCCGAGTTCCCCCTGGCCCCGACCGGAGATGGGCTGCGGAGGGGTGCGGGGAGGAGGTGGCCGGAGCGGTGGCGGGAGGCCGGGGCCGACCCCGAGGGCAGCCGCACGCTTTCCAAAGCCCGGGGCGCTGCGTCCCGGTGAAGGTCATGACCCCGCGTGCCGCCCCCGGGCCGCTTCCCCCGCCTGGGGTCCAGGCCCGGGGTCTGGGGGCGTCCGCGTCGCCCCCGCCCGAGCCTGCCCGCCGGGGAGGCGTGTTCGGCCAAGGTCACGGGGACAGGTAGCGGTTGGCAGGAGCGCGGCGCCCTCGGGGCAGGCGGGCACCTGACCGCAGGCTTAGGGCCTGGCTCCGGGGTGTGTGTGGCGGCGTCCTGCGCCCTTCTGGAGAATCCGACGCAGAATGCCCCGCGGCGCGCTGGCCGCGAGCCCAGGTGTGGGCGAGGACGCGGGCAGGCGGGTGCCCGGTGCCCGCGTGCTCGCAGCCCCGGCAGCCCTGGACCCCCGGCGGGCGGGTTAGGGTTAGGGTCTGGAGCCCGAGCTTCTGCTTGTGTCGCACACTCCTTCCGCTGACGCCTTCAGAATCGCGCACAGCAAACCCGCTGCTTGGGCTCTTCTGAACGATCGCCGGCGCTCGGTAACTTAACCACCGAGCCGGGATCCCGGTAGGAACCGAGGCATTCAACACTGCTGACTTGTGCCCGTAATCGCACCGCAGTTTTCTCGTTTGAAGTACGGACACAGAAGTTAGATGTGCAAAGGGTTAGCCGGCGGAGAACAGTGGAGATGCCCTCACGTGCCTGCTGAGCGGCCGCCTCCCCAGCTGGGTCTGGAAGACACTTCGCGGGAGGGAGCCCGCAGCAGGAAGTGAGCAGAGGGACAGGTGCTTCCTACCTGTGCCTGCTAACTGGTGCTGGTGGTGCAGCCGCACTGAGTAGGTCTGTGTGCAGGCAGCTCAGACCGGGGCTCCCGGGCCCGTGTGCAGACCACCCCCGCCAGCCTGTGGAACTCGCTCCACCCACCACCTGCCCTTTGTCAGTTTAGAGAAACCTTGTCCTCTCAGCTGGACTGGAAGAGTTGTAGCGCTAGAGGTCAGGGGTGTCCGAACCTCTCCCGTGTTGGCTTGACTTTTGGTGCTCTCGGTGGGATGGCTGTTCCCGGCTGGCGCGGGCCCCTCTTTACACCCTTGACTCTTCACCACAGTCCTTTGTTTAGGGACTTTTTTTTTTTTAAAGATTTTATTTATTTGACAGAAACACAGGCAGAGAGGGAACACAAGCAGGGGGAGTGAGAGAGGGAGAAGCAGGCTTCCCGCCGAGCAGGGAGCCCAATGAGGGACTCGATCCCGGGTCTCCAGGATCATGACCTGAGCCGAAGGCAGTTGCCCAACCAACTGAGCCACCCAGGCGCCCCTGTTTAGGGACTTGTGAACGTGAGGGCAACAGTAGCAAAATGGAACCACCGCTGAGGCCTTCGAGAAGATGGTCTTGGGTCTTTAAAAAGCCTTTTTTATGTTGATGAAGATATTTTTCCATCCCAAGCAATATAGTGCCATTTAGGATTGGGAAAAACAGAAGCATCCAGTTAGCAGAACAGAAAAAGATCATGTGATCCCCCCTGAGAAACGTGCATGGGGAGTACATGATGAGGATAATTTGAACCAAATCCACAGAGAGTTTTTCTTGATCTCATTTTGTTCAGTTCTGTGGTGTTTCCAAGTTGTTTTATACTTGCAGCTGCCTTCAGATTGCAAAATTATCAAACCTGGTCTGCCACTGTTTCACTTTCAGTCACCCTAAGGCACCGGCTCGGTTTGCAGACTGCTTAGAACTAGTTGACTGAAAGGGAAAGTAAAACAGAGGAACTGCGGTAGTTGCTGCCTAACTGCTTCAGATGAGGGTTCTTTACCATGAAAATCCAAAGTACGGTTCTGGAGTAAGTCCATTTCTTGTCTTTGAGAGTACTGTTCTCAATGTTTAAGTGGTGGAGGTAGAGTTCCATTATTTAGGCCTCGGTAGTAACCTTTCACTTTGCTGTGTGTTTTTCCTGGTTTGCTGGAAAAATTGTGGCTTGGTTTTGACATGTGGTCTACTTATGCATCTTACCTTGGAGTCGCAGAGATTTTCCCAGAGGCTCCTTACGTGGGGGAATGTATAAAATCTGGTGCCAGCTGGGAGACCTGAGTCCAGACCCTGGGGAGACTCCCTTTCTCCGTGGGCTTGACAAGGATTCAAGGGGCTAACCCCAAAACCCTTGCGTGATGCTCGTCGGAGCCGCAGCCCGTGGCTGACAGCCTGTGCTTGATCCTGGGAACCGTGAAGGGCTGATCCCACTGGTGCCTAGGTGTCACAACAAGCAGAGAGTCTCTTCTAGAAAATGCAGCTCCCGATACACCGTCCAGTGCCTCTCCCGGTGAACCCCAGAGCCTGGCAGCTATGTGGTGCCCTCGGGTGAAGAGGGCTGTCATGGTGTCGTTGTTGGCACTGCCACTGTCGCAAAGACCGGTGTCTTTCCCACTCTCCACGAAGAACCCCACATTAAGAAATTAACAGGAGGTTGTGCCTTTTCCTCTCTGATTCTGTGAGTGTCCTGTTTGGAAACAAGCTTCATTTAGAAGGGCTTTCCCTGGGGTGTCAAGTGCTTAGCTCTTCCCCACCCTTCAGGGTTAAGTTGAGGACCCCACCTCAGCTGTCTAGGTGAAGGGGCAGCACCTGGGCGCTTGAAAATGTTGGTAACTTAAGGGGAAATCTAGATGGCTAATCCTTGTCTCTTAAAGACGCTTACTGCTCTCCATCTGTGTCTCAGCAGTGGCCAGCGACGTGGCAGACTGGTACCCGCGGTTTTCACTTCACTGTTGGTGGGAATAAAAGGTCTTCTGCTAAAGTTTCCGATGCAGTAAGTTTACAACTTTTTGCTCCCTTACAAATGACATCATTGGTTTAGAGCAGTAATGATCTATACCGGTTTTTAGTATACTGGAATAATACACAGTTCCTGTTTAAAGGGAAAACTTGTTATTCCATTGATGCTCAAATTATTGTTAGTGTTTTGTACTTAGTTGTGGCACAAATATAAGAATAGTCATCAGCCCTTTGTGCTTGTGATCTATAAGTATCTATAAACCAGAGCAAAATTTAAGTCACCGCAGCAAAGTACAAAAATACAAATAACAGGTGTTACTGTGACAGATGTGACAGATGACACAGGACCGTGAAGCCATTCCTGTGTAGGCTGCTTGTGTTTACCGGTCCCGATCTGTTCTCTGCTGAAGACACGAAATTTGTTTACACGGCTTTTCTCATCAGCTCACAGCAGTTACTGAAGGCTCGTTGGCACCTTCTCAGGCCGACACAAGCATGGTCCCGAAACAGGGTTCCCGTGCTCCGTGCTGAGCTGGTTGCCCAGATGGCCTGGAAATGTGCTTACCTAAGGGAAACACCGTATTAGCATTGTTGTGAGAAACTTGATGATCGCAGGTGGAAAGTCGTCATCTACACCGCGTTATGAACTCGGTTTCCCGTGAACGTACGTATGTATATATATACGCTGCTACAGACATAAAAACACTAAGATGACTGAATAGAAAAGCCATATTTAGAACTAATATTTTGAATGCTGTTGCTCTCCTTTGCTTTTGCAGTTCCTTGCTGAGGCCGTCCCCCATAAGCATTTCACCTGACAGTGTGTTTCCTGGGTGCCAGGACGAGTGCTCTCCTTTGGCAGCTGTCAGTGTGGGCTGCCCGCGCCACACACTCTGCAGGGCCCCGCACTGGGGAGGCCCCTCTTTGCCGCAGCTTCCGTTTTCTCCAAGCTGCACCCACAGTCCCTGGCTGACACCCACAGTCCCTGGCTGACAGGTGAATCGTTCCTTTGCAGATTTCTACTCAGTACCCAGTGGTGGACCATGAGTTCGATGCAGTGGTGGTTGGCGCTGGAGGGGCAGGCTTGCGGGCGGCGTTCGGCCTTTCCGAGGCCGGGTTTCACACGGCCTGCGTCACAAAGCTCTTCCCTACCAGGTCACACACCGTTGCAGCCCAGGTAAGAGAAGGGGGCCCCACTCGTGGGTTGGGCACCCGCACAGCCGTGCACAGTCTCCTGCCGCATTTGTCTCTCTCTGCTCCTTGCACCCATTTGGCTCCCTCACCTTGGGGGGTTTGTGCCCACACTGCCTCCGCCCCCAGTCAGAGCTGCTTCTGGGGCCTCTTGTCACTCTTTTCTGCTCCAGTCACACTCATGTCTTCTCTGGGCACCCACCAGAACCCCCTGGCCACATCATGGTTTGCCTTCACTGTACTCTCCCAATCTGAAACGAGCTTCTCTCTGGACTTGCTGCTGTCGGCCCCCAATCTCGTGCTTACTGCTGAGGTGTCGGTGCAGGAGTTGTTGAGAAAGATGGTGAGGGGCTCTGGTGCTCGATGTGGGGCGCGGACGTACATCGGCCTTTAGATGCCCAGAATTAGGGAAGAGGAGAAAAGTAAGGTGAAGTGTTACACAGTGACTTTATAATTGTGTTCTTTCTCGGCACACTGTAGGTAGTATCCCAGCTGAGTGTTCCAAAGTCATACTGGACTGTGTTTGTCCCAGTCTTTAGAACACGTTTCCTCGTAGATAGCAGAGTGTGTGGTGACTTCCCAGGAGCCACTAAAAGCCACCCTGATTACCGCTGTAGCCTGTATTCAGTGTCCAGCAATGTTCTTCGGGCACTTAATTTCCCAGGTAACTTTGCCCTGAAATGAGGTTTTGTAAACTGAAAAATAAAGAGCGTGCACCTTTGGAGAATATATCGTCTAAAAGGGGAAATGGATGTAAACGTAATTGTAAACTATGCAAAATAACAGGGTGTTCAGATAATGCAATGTTAATACAATAAGAAGAGTAGGAAATGGACAACTTGAGTACGGGTTCTGAGAAGATGGGTTTCTTTGGGGGAAGGATAGGACAGGCGGGCCTAGAGAGTCTAGAGTGTACTTCGGCAGGGGCGCTGGGGGCTTTGTCATAGACGTGCGGCCTTGATCCCAGAGTTGAGAGTTTGAGCCCCGCATCGAGTATAGAAATTACTTCAAAAAGAAAAAAAAGCAGAATTGTGCTTCTGGGGACTCCACGAGAACTAGCTGTGTCTGCGACCCTGAGGTTTACTAAGCGCGGCGGTAGACGGATAGCGTCCGTGCCTGCACCAGGCCAGGTATTGTTGTGTTATCCTGAGCTAGGTTTTCTCTATTCTGCCACTACTCTGCCGCGTCACACATTTGATCAGGATTGAGTTTGGGTTTAAATTGAAGGGGTTGAAGGAGCAGGAGGAAGTGATTTGGTAACTTTGGCTGCATGTCGGTGGCGGAATTCCTGGCTCTATGCTAGTGCCTCTCTTCCTGGGAAGTGGAAGGCCGATAGCACCAAGTGGGGAAGGGTTCCAGCACGGGCTACTGACTCAAGGTGTGACTGAGGAGCAGTTGGAAACAGAGGGGAGGTTCTCTGTGCCGGTTAGAAGGTAGGGGACGTGCAGGCCGTACGTTTGGGGCGCACTGCTGCTTTCTGTGACCCTGAGTCCAGAGTCCCTTCCTCAACAGGAGGCACTTCCTGTCTTTGACCTGCCCATAAATGCCAGCGGAACGTTTTGTCATGGAATTATCCCAGATAGATGTGTTGAGTACCTTTTATGTGCCAGGTTGGGAAGTGATGCATGTTGCCCATGTAGCCTCACTTAGCTGTCTGGACAACTTACCGGTAAGGAGACGGAGGCTGCGGGGAGGCCTGTGACCCGACCGCAGTCAGGTCCCTCACAGAGTTCTGCCAGAACGATCGGCTTTCTCTGAACCCCGTCCTGGGGCCGGAGGCAAAGGGGGGGCCCCCCTCGTAGCTTGTGCGCTTGCTCTCTGCCTGCAGGGGGGAATCAACGCTGCTCTCGGCAACATGGAGGAGGACAACTGGAGGTGGCACTTCTACGACACCGTGAAGGGCTCCGACTGGCTGGGCGACCAGGACGCCATCCACTACATGACGGAGCAGGCTCCGGCCTCCGTGGTAGAGGTAGTGCCCTCACGTGTGCTGTCTCTAGTACGAGAGCGCTCGAGGCCGATGGGTCCACCCAAACGGGGTCACGAGTGGATGAACAAGGGAAACGTGTTGTATCCTTAACCATTCAGTTCATTGAATAATGAAGTTTTTCTCTTTTCCAAGTGTTGAAATTTTCATAGAATGTATCGTATGCAGGTTCACGGTGAGATCGTTGATTGTAGAATGGCCGTGACTGTCGTGACCCCTTCAAGGTGCCAGGCGTCTGCTTTTCTGTCTTACAGCTGGAGAACTACGGCATGCCGTTCAGCAGGACTGAAGATGGGAGAATTTACCAGCGTGCTTTTGGCGGCCAGAGCCTCAAGTTTGGCAAAGGCGGGCAGGCCCACCGGTGCTGCTGCGTGGCGGACCGCACCGGCCACTCGCTGCTGCACACGTTGTATGGACGGGTGAGCCACCTGGGTGCACGCGGGGACCCACACGGTCTGCGTAGGCGGGGCGTGGGGGGGCTGGGGACAGGTCAGAGTGTCCACCTGTGAGCCCCGGGGTCACTTCATGAACAGCACAGGAACTCAGTAGAGTGTGTATCGTGTGACTGTTAATTAGGAAGTGTCTGTTTTAGAAAATGGGCTTGATAATCACCATGAACTGTGTTTGAACTTGCTATCTGCCACACTGCGGGTGTGAGAGGAGAGTATTTTATGACTCAGGACCTCTGCGTTCCTGAACTATTGCTTTAATACTTAACTGTTCAAACCAGACGAAGATTCAGGGGACAGTAGTTACTGGGTAATCAGGGCACGCTTTGGTACAGCCAGATAATCATTCTGAATAACGCTGATTGAGAATGATCAGTTTTCTGCACTCTTGCTTTCAGATGGGGACAAAGTATTGATTTACACGTATTAGGGCGCCAGCGGCTTCTGTGGCTGAGTGCCGTGACACAGGTGGAACAGGATGTGCCCGCCACGGGGGGGGCCGACAGCCAAGCGAGGGCCCTGCACTCTCACTGAGCAGCTGCATTGTCCTCGGTGGTGTGCGTGACCTGTGTGTGTTCTTACATTCGGATCACACCGCTGAGCATCAGCACCGTGGTTGATGGGAGCTGAACTCTGACTCCTGCAGCCTCGTATTCTGCTAGAGGTGACGCTGTCCATTTAACACCATAAATGGTATTGGAACTGTGGGATCTCTGTTTTTCTCTCGTGTTTTTTAGTCTCTGCGATATGATACAAGCTATTTTGTAGAGTATTTTGCCTTGGATCTCCTGATGGAAGATGGAGAATGCCGCGGTGTTATTGCACTATGCATAGAAGATGGGTCCATCCATCGCCTCAGAGCCAAGAACACTGTTGTAGCTACCGGGTAGGGGTCTAACTTGTATTTAATTTCTCTGTAGGGAAGGTGGGAGAATGGAGGCACTACGGAGTAGGGTTTAGTCCCAGGCAGCGAGCTGACCCAGCAGCGTAATAAGCTCTGCCAGCCTCAGTTCTGTATCTTTTTTTTTTAAGATTTTGTTTATTTATGTGACAGAAACACAGCTAGAGAAGGAACACAAGCAGGGGGAGTGAGAGAGGGAGAAGCAGGCTTCCCGCTGAGCAGGGAGCCCGATGTGGGGCTCGATCCCGGGTCTCCGGGATCATGACCTGAGCTGAAGGCAGACGCTAAACGACTGAGCCCCCCAGGCGCCCCCTCAGTTCTGTATCTCTGAAGGGGACAGTCATGGCAGCTGCCTCAGCTGGGTGAGGAAGGATGTGTCCTCCATTGGCACCTGGGAAGGCCCTTGAAGAAACGGGTCTGGAGCGGCATGTGACATTTTCTGGACTAAGCTCTTTTTTGCTTTAGTGGGTATTGTGTTTTACTGATTTTCTGGGGCAGTTTGTTCACGTGGTGAAAATAAGTGAATTCCATTTCATCCACTGTCAGTCTGTTACTTTAAGCCTTGAAAAGCGTGAATCTGTAGACATTAAACATTTCGTATTCCCGTAGCATGTGCTTATCGGGGAAGTCGCTCAGCACCAAGTCACGGAAGTCCAAGTGGGAGTGCTTTCCCTGTCCCTCGGGCTCCCACCGCAATTGGCCAGGGCAGCACACACGGTCAGCAGTCTGCTGGGCTGCTGGGTTCCCTCTGCTGCCGGTAGCAGGGTGGCCTGATGGTTCCCTGTGCGTCACCGTTCTCTCTCTGCTGGCCCGTGTCTTTTCCAGGGGCTACGGGCGCACCTACTTCAGCTGCACATCTGCCCACACCAGCACCGGTGACGGCACCGCCATGGTCACCCGGGCAGGCCTTCCCTGCCAGGACTTGGAGTTCGTTCAGTTCCACCCCACAGGTAGGACGGGACCGCTTGGTGGGGCCCGGGCTCTTCGTGTCTCTTAAGCCCCCCATCTCTTGGCGCCCCCCTGCGCTTCCCCACACGGCCAGGTTCTCGGAGCCCAGCTTGTCACGCACTCAGGATTTTTCCTGGTTTCCTCCAAGGCAGTTCAGGGCGCCAGCTTACCTCTGCTTCTTGTGGTGGAGGCGTCTGCCCAGTGAGAAGGCCGCGCGTGTTGAGCGCCTCTCTCCCTGACGTGGCTTCAGCCCCCCTGAGGCCGGGGAGGGTGCGCTCGTGCTCACAGGGCCTGCCCGCAGTAGGACCTCGGTGGTATTCACTGAGGGAGTGCCCTGACAGCGGGGGGGCGTGCTGGTGACCAGAGTCCCGGGCAGATCTCAGTGTTGCAGGGAGGGCAGCAGACTATCGCAGTAGCAGCGAGTGAAGCCGGGCCGAGCTGTGGCAGACAGGACCCCCTGAGGTGCCGATGACCACTGCTCGGTCATGGGCAGATTAAGCTCATCTTGGGTCCTCAGACCATTGTCTGTGCAAATGTGAGGGTCACGGGGAGGTCTGCGCTGGGGGTGCAGGTCTGAGAGCGTTTGTTACCCAGAAGTGACTGCTCTTGGCAGAGATGAGTCTTACTCTGGACTTTCTTTCTAGCTGCCTTTCTGACCTGTCAGTTGAACGGACACCTCATGTGGCCCCCCACCTTGCTAAAGAACCTGATCTGTTTTTTGATCTTTGCTCTGTCGGTCTGTTTGTTCTGATTCCTGGCAGGGATGAAAAATTAAAAAAAAAAAAAGGTCTAGGTAGTTTCGTTTTGTTTTTTTCAAGATTTATTTACTTATCTGAGAGAGTGACCGAGCACGAGTGGAGGGGGGGCAGAGGAAGAGGGAGCACCTCCCATTGACTGCTCGATGAACACACACACACCTGGTGTGGGGCTGTATTCCACGACCTGCGCTGAGACTGAGACTCAGACACTCAGCCGGCTGAGCCACCCAGGTGCCCCTTAGGTCATTTCTTAATTACTGTTTTTAGTAAAATGGCTGCAGCTTCTGAATTCTCCCTGTAACTTATTAAAGGCTCAGTTTCTCAGACTTCCTTTTCAGCGTACAGGAAATAAAGCACTAGAAGAAACACCAGTGAAACCAGCCAGCTGAAGGCAGTTGCGGCACAGGGATCGAACTGTCGGGCGTGCTAATGATCTAGTGTTAGCGTTCCTGTGACATGGACAGGTGGCAGCGTGACAAGCGCGTCTGCCTCCCTGTTACAACTCCAGTGCTTGTAGCCCCTGGTTCCCTTCCGTTGGGGGACCGTGAGGTTCAGGGCACAGACCTGCGTTTTTGCCTGCTGTGTGTCTGGCTCTGCCTTCCCAGCTTCAGAATGTTGACAGCTTCCTCAGCTGTCATTGCTGGCCTCTGAGAATGGGGCTATTCCCTGGAGTCATTAGAAAACTTAGAATCGTACACAGCAAGTACGGTGTAAGTACGAAGTGTGATAATTATTGGCCCAGTGACTTTATTCGGTTTTTTAAGATTTTATATATCCGGGAGAGAGCATGTGTGCGCATGAGCAGGGGGAGGGGCTGAGGGAAAGGGAGAGGCAGACGCCCCGCTCGGCGGGGAGCACGACGCAGAGCTCAGGCCCAGGACCCTAAGATCATAGTCCGGGCTGAAGGCAGATGCTTCACTGACTCAACCACCCAAGTGCCTCGTTACCAGTGAGTTTAGATACAAACTTCAAGCTGGTTTTTCACAATTTCGTGGCACAAAACGTGCTCTAAAATGAAAACGGGCGCCTGGGTGGCTCACTTGTTGTGTCTGCCTTCGGCTCAGGTCATGGTTTGGGGGTCCTGATATCGAGTCCTGCATCGGGCTCCATGCTCAGCGGGAGGCCTGCTTCTCCCTCTCCCACTCTCCCTGCTTGTGTTCCCTCTCTCTCTGTGTCTGTCTGAGAAGTAAAGTTAAAACAAAATAAAACAAAACCTGCGCTTAACGTGCGCTTGATCGTGTTCAAAGTTTAAACACAGTTGTCTTTGGACTTCTCAGCTGAGCTTCCCCTTACTGCCAGCTCTGTGTGTGCTTTTCATTTTCAGAACTTCCTGCTCTTCCTTAATCTTTTGTCTTTCTGTCTTGAGAGCACAATGCCCTCTGCATACCCTTTTCCTTTCCCCAAAAATGTCTTGAAAAATAATTTGCATTTGAAATCTAGGCCTAGCCGTTGTTGAGTCAGAAACCGCTGATTAACTGGGTTCTTTGCAGGGATATATGGTGCTGGTTGTCTCATTACGGAAGGCTGCCGTGGGGAAGGCGGCATTCTCATCAACAGTGAAGGCGAAAGGTTCATGGAGCGGTACGCCCCAGTCGCAAAGGATCTGGCGTCCAGAGACGTCGTGTCTCGGTCCATGACTCTGGAAATCCGTGAAGGAAGGTCTGTGTGATGATCTCTGAAGGCGTCTGAGCCTGCACGCGCACCGCTGCGGCCCTGCAGGGCCAGCCCCTCCTCCCTGTGGCGATACTTGCCACATTCCGGGTGTTTCGGCCTCCAGACACTTTCTACTTGCAGTACTTGTATTAAAGGGACCTCCTAATGCATTCATTGAGGAAAGCACACTGTGTTCTCCTTCCCAGGTCGAGTGTGACCCCGGTGAGGGCAGAGTGTCGGGCCGTGTCCTGGCCGTGTCTCGGCACGTGGGGGCTCCTCCGGCACACAGTGGGTGCTCAGAAAAGCCGGGCAGCGCGCAGGAGCATACGTGGAGGGAAATTCTGTACAGCGTGGGGGAAGTGGAACTGGGCCCGCCCCAGTGACTCTGTAGTCTCCCATTTTCTGTGTTTACCGTTCTTTGCCTCACACCATAATGTCCTTTTCTACCAGAGGCTGTGGCCCTGAGAAAGACCACGTCTACCTGCAGCTGCACCACCTGCCCCCCGAGCAGCTGGCCATACGCCTGCCGGGCATTTCGGAGACGGCCATGATCTTCGCCGGCGTGGACGTCACCAAGGAGCCGATCCCCGTCCTGCCCACTGTGCATTACAACATGGGCGGTATTCCCACCAACTACAAGGGGCAGGTGAGCATGCCCTCCCAGCTCCCAGGAGGCCCTGAGGTGCTGCTGGAGGGCAGAGCAGGGCTGGGGCACATTCCAGTGTCTGCAGCCTCTCTGGGGACGAGCAGGGGTCCTTCGTAGTTTACGGTCATACATGTAATATCATTTGTAGCTTTTCCCAGTTTATGATGTATTTTCCCGTATGATCTCTTGTTACGTTTACTGGGAGCTTGTAAGTCACATTCTCCTTACATCACAGCAGGATGTGGCTTGGGGTGGCTTGCAGTCCACCAGAGCGTTTCTGTTTGTGATTTTTTTTTTTTGGCCTCTCGTGAGGCAAGGTGGCTAAGGATCTCCTCCCTTTATAGACAAATAATGCCACACTCCCTTCCCTTCCTCGGATTTCCAGAGCTGGAGCGTGGAAGTGACGGGGTCAGTCGGGTGCTGAGCAGAGTGTGTAATGAGCAGTAGATGTGGGATTGCCGTCAGGTGCTGCCATGGGGGGCCCTGGGACCTCACTGTGCCTGGGGTGGCCGAGTGTCCAGGCGCAGACTTAGCCAGAGGCTTCCCTGTAGACGCGAGTAGGTCCGGCCCTTCGTTGCCCTCCCTGCCCCCACCTGAAGCCGGGCTGCGCAGACCGTGCTCTGAAGTCTGAAGTCTTCCTTCCGCAGGTTCTGAGGCATGTGAATGGCCAGGATCAGATTGTGCCCGGCCTGTATGCCTGTGGGGAGGCCGCCTGCGCCTCGGTGCACGGGGCCAACCGCCTCGGGGCAAACTCGCTCTTGGACCTGGTCGTCTTCGGCCGGGCATGTGCCCTGAGCATCGCAGAGTCCTGCAGGCCTGGTACGTGTTCTCTGCGGGGAGTCAGGCTGTCCCGGGAGGGGAATGGTTACCATGTCTTCATCTGCGGTTGGAAATTTGCTTAGTGATCATGGAGGGCGAGCCTGTTTTTTCCCCCCGACCAGTGAGGAGACAGAGTGATTGAGGATTTATATGGTGACAGACTTGAGACGAGACAGGCTGGGTGAGGGCCTTAATAGTTTAGAGGATAACCTGGTTTGGGTCAGATCCTGTTGTGCAGTCATTTATGTTCTCCTTAGAAGAGTCAGCATGAGGGAGTTGTTTTGAGAGGAAGTTTATCACACATGATGCTTGTTTGTTATAACTTGCAACAGAATATTTTTAGACAGTAGGTATGAATATATGGAAGTTCTCAGTACTTACGGAAAATAAATTAGGTTTTTCTGAAAAAATACAGTCTGTTAAAGCAGAACCTAATGCACACAAAACAGAGGACTGGGTCACAGCTCTCCGTGCAATGACCCCGTGGTTTTCAGTCAGTGATGATGTTCTTACAGTAACTTACAGATAATTTGCTGAGGAGACAATGCTGTGTGCTGGCAGTGCCCGTCCCACTGTGAACAGGTTCTTCCTGCTGCAGGGGGGCTCCCCGGGGGTCTCCGTGTAGGCTACCAGCTCCT
>PITA01032982.1:0-13302 GCA_004023965.1 Spilogale gracilis
TCTGTAGTGTCATTTGCAAATATCTTCTCCCATTCTGTGGGTTGCCTCTTTGTTTTGTTGATTGTTTCCTTTGCTGTACAGAAGCTTTTTATTTTGATGAAGTCCCAGAAGTTCATTTTCACTTTTGTCTCCTTTGCCTTTGGAGACGTGTCTTGAAAGAAGTTGCTGTGGCCGATGTCAAAGAGGTTACTGCCTATGTACCTACTATTCTAAGCAATTCTGAGGGTCAATTAGGAATTGAGATGATGATTTCTTGATCTCATTCCTTGGAAACTAGACACTGTGATAGAATATGGCAAGCAGTTTGACATGTACAAGGAAAGGGATTTCTGCAAGCTGTTCTTTTTTGGTGCCCCAGCAACTTGACTGACTTGAAGAACCTCCTGTCCATCATGATGGTCAAAGCCTGAACCTGCTTGTTAATCTCCAGAGCATAATGCAAAGCACATCTGTTTACATTGTCTATTCGCTTTAATAAATGCGGATCACTGTTGTCTCTCTGGTGTCTTTTTTAATTCAATGTCATTACTTTGTGTTTGTTCTCTACAGCGATGTTTATCACAAAGGGCGCAAAGGGAACAATTTATGTGCTAAAAGGTATGTCTCCATTCAGCAGAATAAATTATCCTTAGAAGGGTCTGCAAAAACAATCCCATCTACGTTTCTTGGTGAATACTGAGTAAACTACTAAAAGGGCAATGAGGGATTTGAATGTCCTTCCAAAAGAATGGAGCTCTTCATGATCACCCACAGATTTTCCCCCATCAAGGTTAGAGCAGGTAACAACATATCATCTTTCTGAGTAGTAGTAAAAAGCACTCTCAAGTTAAACTTCCCAGTCTCAAAATTTAAAAAAAAAAGTTTCACTGACCTCTCACTGAAGAGATGATCTGTCCTATAGGTGATTTAAAGTGAGGATGGAATGAGAAAACAGACATAAAGCACCTAGTCACAATGCCCATAGTGAGCAGTTAATAAGTGAAAGCTTTACTATTAGTATTATTCTTAGTATTAAGGTTTGCTCTCTTGAAATTGGTTCATTCAGTCAGTCTTCTCCACTGTACAATAAGCCCCGAAGGCAATTTTCATCCTCCTCTGCGCCCAACCTTTCTGGCTCTATACAATGTGTTAGACTATTTTTACAAAAATTATTTATTTAGCTTGTTGTGACCCATAGTTTGGAAGTTAAGTCTATTTTTGTAATTGTTGTTGTTGTTATTTTTTTATTTTGTCCCCCCATGGAAAGCAGATTTTTCAATTTAACTTAGCAAACAGACAGTTTTTTTTTTTTTTACTTTAGATTCAATTAGCCAACATAGAGTACATCATTAGCTTTTCACGTAGCGTTCAATGATTCACCAGTTGTGTACAACACAGTTTTTAAATCCAAAACAAAGTCATGAACAAACAAAAACTCTAATCCCAAGAGGTACCTGATTTAGCTCTGTTATTATGTATCTTCAACCAGGTAACTGAACTGAAAGCATGGAGCTCAATGTCTTTATCTATTAGGTGAAGCAACTGAAGTACAGAACACCTTATGTCTCCACCACCTCTCAAGTTACTGTTTGTCATATGACTGACTAAAATTGCTGAATCAAGGTTTTTCAACTATTTCAGCACTCCAGGTGTATACACCCACAGAATCGGGATTTTTGCCAAGTATGAAAGGTTATAATGGATAGTGCTGGAAAATAGGAGCTCTTCAAAGAAAAACTTCCACTATTCTACACAGGGCTTCTGAAGGATCTTCCTAGTTTCTAATCAAGATTTACCTCAGTGCTTTTCTTTTAATAAGTTGGTAAGTGATTCTTGAATGAATAATGGCAAATCTTAGACTAGAAGAAACAGAATGAGACTATTTTGTTGACCTCAACAATTTTTCATTGATTTAAACCCTTCTGTGAGGATAAAGAAGTGAAATCAGTTGTCCTCACATTTGCTTACCTCTTACATGTTTATATTCCTGTATTTCAGTCAATTCAGTTCTTTCTCATCATTCTTAGGTGGTTTTTTTCCCTCTTCAACATACTGAATAAAATCCCTATAGTCACCAAACTGTGGAAAGAGCCAAGGTGCCCTTCAACAGCCAAATGGATAAAGAAGATATGGTCCATATATACAATGGGATATTATGCCTCCATCAGGAAGGATGAATACCCAACTTTTGTAGCAACATGGATGGGACTGGAGGAGATTATGCTGAGTGAAATAAACCAAGCAGAGAAAGTCAAGCATCATATGGTTTCACTTACTTGTGGAGCATAAGGAGCAATATGGAGGACAATAGGTGAAGGAAAGGAAATGTGAACTGGGGTAAATTAGAGAGCGGGATGAAGCATGAGAGACTTTGGACTCTGAAAAACAAACTGCGGGTTTTGGAGGGGAGGGGAGTGGGGGGATGGAGGAGCCTGGTGGTGGGTATTGAGGGCACATATTGCATGGAGCCCTGGTGTGGGGTGTAAACAATGAATCTTGGAACGCTGAAAAAATTAAAATAAATTAAATTAAAAATAAATAAATTCCTATGCTCACACTAAATATTTCAAAATAGAGTTATCAAAATCCTTTGCACTCTACCACAGTTACCCTTCCTTCACATCCAAAAATACCACAAAGAAATATCTATGTTTAAAGTGTTTGTTGTTATTCCCAAAGTACATTAACCATACAAATCAGGGTTATATTCCATGTTGATGATTAGTGACATGAAACTGGGACAAAATCAACAAGATGCAAACTATAATCATTTTACAATATCTGTATATTTCTCAGTACCTTTAACGATAGTGAGTTTACCAGACGATGGGTGAAAACAAACTTTCAGTGAGAAGAAGGACTCTACTGTTTGATCCATGGATATATAATTCTCAATTGATCTAATTCACGCATTTTTTGGGAAAAAAGAGCTATATTACAATCCTGGGATCAAACTAACTTTAGAGAACAAAACCTTAGGGGATGCCTGGGTGGCTCAGTGCGTTAAGCCTCTGCCTGTAGCTCAGGTCATGATCTCAGAGTCCTGGGATCAAAGCCCGCATTGGGCTCTCTGCTCTGCAGGGAGCCTGCTTCCTCCTCTCTCTCTCTGCTTGCCTCTCTGCCTACTCATGATCTCTCTGTCAAATAAATAAATAAAATCTTAAAAAAAAAGAACAGAAGCTTAGGACAAGAAATCCCTCTGTCAGCTTAAGGATGAATGTGTGTCCATCAGATTTTTTTTTCCTTTTCATTTTAAACCTGTGTTGGACAATTGACAAACCATATTTCTGTTTTCTGATCTTAGTTTTATTCCTTGTCACATTCCTTTTCTGCCAAACAAATACAGTAGGGTTCAGCAGAAAGAGTGTTCCAAATCTTTAATCATTATGAAAAATACCATACCTTGACCTTGTATTTTAAAGTTAAATGAAAAAAAAAAGTTAAATGGAGTGGCATTATAAAAATTAAATTGGTTCTTGCTCATTTCCATAATATCCTCTAAAAAGCCTTGCTTAGCCTAGAGTGGATGTCCTATTTCTTTATCTTTCTTGATGACCTCTCATGCCTGCAAGTCAGCTCGTTTTTCTTTGCTGAAGACTGCACCCCACTGCTGCATGCACTCGAAAAGTTCCATTAAAATCTAGGGCATCATCACTCATTCTTATCTGCAGCAGGCTGCTGAACAGTGCCATACCAGCAACTGCATGCAAACTAGTCTCAAAGGACAATATTAGTTATATACATTGTCATCCCGTAAGGAGAAGAATTCCACCTGGATCCTACCTCATCTCGCAAAGCACATCTAGCCTTTCAAACATGGCTCCCAGAGTCAGTGCTATGAAAGGGTCTCTTGCAACAGCAAGCATTACTTAAAAAGCAATTTAGCAGCAAGAAATTAGCTTTTTATAGGACACCCTTTATTAAACTCAGTGTGAGATGAGCTAGCATCCTCAATTTCGCCTTACGCCCACTGAGACCACACAGGCCAAAATCAGTTTCATTTTAAATACTGTACTATACGAAAAATTTTATGTATTCCCCCTCTGGTCCTGATGAATTCTTTGTTGGGATGGATGTGTTATTAGGATAATGAGGATTGAGAATTAAACAGGCTAGGATTTAGCACTGCTCTTTTTGTCTAGAAATGTGAAGGGACATCGGTACCGCTTATTCAAGGAGACAGTCCGCAACTACTGGGAGCTCCTTACTGGCTGGTCGTGGAGATGAGTAGGAGTGATGAAAGAATTGGACCAAGTTTAGAAATTAGCAATATTTCCCCCCTTCATTTTTCACAGTATCAAGTATCATTGTTCTGAAGCAAAAATGACATTTTTGTAGTGATGTCCAAAATTTTGTGACTCATTTCTCCATTTTTACTTGGTAATATGGAATATCATTAAATGGTCTTAAATACTCATATACATGGTGCTCCAGATAATTTTCTAACAAGCATGGTATTTTCTAGTCTAATGAAGTGATGGATGTGCTGCACTCACACATATTCTCAAGATTTTGATTACTTAAATCTTCTAATAACCCTTGGCTTTGGGGGAGGAGGCAGAGGTGGTTCAATTTTAACATAAATATATGAGTCCTGGATAAGTTTTCCAGAGATAAAAAGGCAAGTTCTGAAAGATCTTACTTTAAAGTCAGCTTGATACCACTCTACCATATCTGTATAATAGCATCTCTCCTTCCCTGTCATCTCCTAACAAATATATGTATCTGGAATCCACTCCACAATATTTTGTGAGTGGGGCACTTTTTCTAAGAGGATTTTGTTCCTACAGTTATTTCTTGAAGCCATCGGGATGCTGCTATCAGGATGAATTTTAGTCTAAATAATTTCCCTTCAAGTACATATTAAGTAGCATGGAGATTAGAAAAATAAAATAAATACTTGGGAGATGAAGAGTTATGTAGCTTCAGTTATGCAATCTATTTTTACATAAAATAGGCCTTCTAAGTCTAAAAATAATAATCAGTACAAAAACAAATGTCAGATTTGTCATGTTAATCAAGCAGATATTTGTTTTATAAGGCATTTGAAAATGGGGTCTTCACAGATATAAAGTTTTAGAAGTGAAATCATCCTGGGTTTCGGGTATCCTCGACATCCATTCACTGGTGTCCTTAGAAAACACTGGGAGACATACAAGGAAAATCTTCACATGAAAGACGAAGACAGATACTGGAGTTACACAGTCACAGGCCAAAGAATGCCGGGGGGCCACTAGAATACCGAGGAGGCAAGGGAAGATACTTTCCTAGAGACGGCAGAGTCCCTGTCGACCTTGGTCTTGGATTAACAGCCTTCAGAATTATGAGAGAATAAATTTATGTTAAGGGATCAAGTTTGTGGTAATTTGTTACAGCAACCCCAGGAAACGAACACAGGGAATACAGTTGTTATTCTAAACAGGGAAGTACTTAAAAAGTTTGGTTTCAGTATCCATTTGTGACGGAGGCATTTGTAAATTTTAGCCAAGGGTGCTAACAAAAGTTAGCGACCTTTAAATCCAAAGACTGACTAGTGGTGAAGATTTCAGGGAGAAAACACGCGAGTACAAGAGGTGGGGAGAAATAGCTGTCTAAGACAATAATCCATTTCCCAGCGACTGACTAATCACCCATTATAGATGGAAGAAGTTTTTTCTGGAACTTTTAACAGTGTGAATCTCACATTTTAAAAACAACAACTAAATACTGCAATATTTGCCTAAAACTCTTTAATCTGCTTGAGTGATAAATATGGAGTCTCTCTTAACTAAAATATTAAGACTATCAAAGAATTTTTCTTGTCTATGTTTTCTCATATAATGGTGAGATATGGACACAGATGTAAGACAGCATTCACCAAAAGCAAATGCGAAATTATCACTGCATATGAAAACTGGAGCTAGGCTGTGACTACTGCTTAGGACATTTGCTCCTCCCCATCTGACAGCATAATGACACGACAGACTCGGATGTAACCATGAGCAAAGACACACCTTGAGTAATCAGGGCAGCTTGCACCTCTGAGAAGTGAACACAGATGTTCTCTCCTCAAAGGTATTCCTTTTCCACTAGGGGAGATTAGAAAGGAGAGTGGGTGAGAAGAGTTGAAACAGGAGGCATATTTTACAAAGGATAGAAAGAGTAATATGAACATAGAACTAGGGACCTTTGAAGAAAAAGAATAATGACTAGCATCTCCCAAGCATCTACTATGTGCCAAACACAATTAATCCTTTTTTCATGTGTGTCTTTATTTAGTTCAAACACTACTGTAAGGTAAGTAGTGGTATCCTTTTTTACAAACAAGGTACTGGAGGCTCCCAGAGATCAAATAACTTGCTTGAACTTACCCATTATGAGCAGATTTAAACTTTGCTCTTCCCCTCTCTTGTCCTCTCTGACCTAAAGGACCTTACAATGTAGTTGTACAACAAGATGAATAGGCTTCAAACTTTTGGTGTGAACAAGAAATCCAAGTGTAATTTTTTAAAAACCTGTTAAGTCCCAAAAGTGATAAATGAAAAGTAAGGGCTACAGGAGGTCAAGATTTCATAGAGGGGTGAGGCTGATTTGGGAGGCTTAAAACAAAGTCCAGGCATCATGTACTGTGTGGGGGAAGAGGCAAGAGGGTTTCTGGCATGATGCAGAATGATGGAAACTGAACGGTCTCCTAAGGGACTATAGAAATGGCAAAGTTGGAAAGTTTGCTTGAACCCAGAACATAAAAATTGGACTACATGGGTGAACTTGAGTCTGTGAGGACTGGAAAACCATTGATATTTTTGAGGTTGGTAGCTGATACAATGAACCTAATTTATAGCTTAAAAAGATTAATAAAATGGTGTGGTCAGACTGGAAAGATGGAAATGGAAAGCTGACTAACCCAATAATCAAGGGGATGAATTCCTAAAGACAGACAGAAACAAAGGAAGCAGACAATAATGAATGGAAGGAAGAATTATCAACAAGAATGCACATAGCTGGAAAACCAGAAGGGGTCAAAAGTATCTTACAGATAAGAGGAAAACAATCTAGCCAAAAGATTTAGCTATTACTGTTGGGGGTCTCCTGGCAAACAAGTAGTTTTCCAGATTTATGGCTTTTTAAGTGCTTCTATTATAGTCAGGTTTTTTTTCAAAGCATAAAACTTCACTGTAATTTTCTTTTATGAGACACAGTAAAAAAAGCAATACACATTTTTAAATCACTGGGATCTATATCTATATCTATATATGTTTAAATGCCAGATTATAAATGTTTTAAACTTATTTCATGATTGAATTATTTTTGTTGACTACACAGTTAGTGAAAAGGAGTTTATTATTCTTGAGCGAAAACTGCAAGGGATATTTTTCTTTGGGAGAAAGCCAGATGTGAGTCTATGGGCCTCAAAGTGTTAATATAATTAATGTAACTTTAAACATCTATCTTACTCTCGGAGGATAACTAATTAGCTTGAAGAACTTAGTTTAATACATTTAAAGCCTCCTAGGAGTTCTTGGAAAGAAGTTGCTACAGAGATCCAGGGTATTATAATCATTATTAATTGCAGTATTTTAAAGTTCACACCAGATAAGCTTCCAAGAAAAAAGACCTAAATTTATTTGAAAGGTCACAGAAATTTATTTTACTTATCCAACTGCATGGAGATAAAAATACAGATACTTTGATAAAAATGCAGCTCCACTGTGTGGGTAGCATGATATAATAGAAATGACCTGCTGGATATCAGATTGGGGAGGCTGATTTCCTCTTTTGGTTCCTTCACATACTAATAGTGTAAGCTTAACCAAGTGATTTAATCTTCATAAGCCAGCTGTCACCTGTAAAATGGGTACAATAATGTTTTCTTTAGCCCAGTGAGGAGAAAGAGGTTTTTCTATTTCTCACCCCATGCTGAACTCCCAATGAGTAGAATCATGCTCAACAGACAAGAGGGGCTCAAAATATTTTTCAATGAATGAATGGATGGATAGATGAACACATGACTATTTTGAGTATCTGGTAAAATGAAGCGCCTATGTTTAAATATTTTATCCACTGTATCGATGATGGCCAGAACTATTGAAATCTATGCTACTGCCCATCTCTTGCCAGCTCTACAGTCCATGTCATCACATCTGTAGCTTAAAATTGGCCATGTTGGAGTATTTGTGCCACAACATTTGGCGAGACCTACAAATCACTGTTTCCAATCTTTGTCATTTGGCCTATGCTTACTTTGATCTCTTCTGCCTTTTCCACACCTGAAATACTTGCAATCATCCCAACAATTTAGGCTTTCTGGGTCACTGTACAGCCATCATCTAGGTTTGAAATAACTTCCTCCCAGAAATACACCTTGTCCTGCAGCTAACTAACTCAGGTGCTATAGCTTTGAAAACTATCTCTAAGTCCTCCAAGTCAGACTCTGGTGCTTCTTCCAGGTATTATCATTCTGGAAGAAGCTTACCACCATCATATTATCCCAATGCATTATAATAATTGCTTATTTGTATATCTCCTCAAGAGCTCCTGGGAGTACAAGGACTCTCTTATTCATGATTATAGTCTTCATAACTTGCTCCTACAGGAGGTACTCTGAATGATAGTTCTATGAACAACTACATAAACCCAATTTGGTTTTTCACCTGCCGGCAATACAGGAAATTGAACTGGATTGTTAGTCCAAGAAATAGAGGAAGTAGAGCATAACCACTCTTACAAGGGTGCTCTTTGCTCACCATAAATTTCTGAATGTTAGTGGGGGAATCTATTACCCTAATCTACACAATTAGTCCTCATGATGCTGGCAGTTTTCACAGACATTTACATGGAAGGTCATTTGTTTACAACAAATGGTTGATGACTGTGACAGGTCAAGTCAATATTAATTCCTGTCTGGTAAATTTTGTTGTGACTATGTAACAGTGACATTTGAAGGTATCTGTTTGGTCTAAAAATCTTATTCGCAGGACAGACACCTCTGGGGACAGTCAGAATGGCTCACTGAGCAAACACTGTTTTTTTCTTTTGCATCTTTGTCCATGAAGTGTTCTAGGCAAAAACTGTATTATTCCTACTTTTCACTCCTGCCTCATGCAGCTCAGATGTTGTAACAGTCATTATCTACATCCCTTAAGATGCATTTCATGTCCTCCCACGAACTATGTTTCCCAGACTAATTTGCCCATTAACTTCTGGATGCATTTGGCAAATGGGAAGCACTAGTGAGGGAATTAAATGGTGGGAAAAACAGAAGATTCAGAGTTTTTCTCCCTCTCCTCTGCTCTGGAGGGTACTTTCTGGCAGTGGCTGAATCTCCTCTGGTGTTCCAGCTTCCTAGCTTCCTATAGGACACGTCTTCTTCCTTTTTGTTCAGCTCCTGCTAGGCAGGGACCATCTGATATTAACTCCCTCTACATGACCTCCACTTGGAAAATCTAGGAACATCATCAGGTACTTAAATCTTCAGCCACGAACATGCAATGGGCTTCCTGCTATTGCTAAACTCTAGGTTGTTTTACTATCTTTTTGACCTCTAAGGTCTTCCATCACCTATATGACTCATTGCCACTATTAAACTTCCCCTCTTGGAATTATTTAGAGCAGTTTCTTTTATTATTATTGGTTCAGAACCATTTTCTTTCTTCGTGGTATGGGTGTTTGATTAGGTGATGAAACTTTATAATTCCAAATCATCAAATCATCTGTGGCTCCTTTCATCTTATCCCTTAAACGTTTTAAGATTTTATTTATTTATTTATTTGAGAGAGAGAGAGAGAGAGAGAGAGAGAGAGAGAGAGAGAGTGAGAGAGAGAGAGAGAGAGATATCACAAGTAGGCAGAGAGGCAGGCAGAGAGAGAGGAGGAAGCAGGCTCCCTGCCAAGCAGAGAGCCTGATGCAGGCCTCAATCCCAGGACTCTGAGATCATGACCTGAGCTGAAGGCAGAAGCTTAACCCCACTGAGCCACCCAGGCGCCCTTATCCCTTAAATTTAAATCAGTTGCCAAGTCTCATACGTTTCATTTCTATCATCTTCTCTTATTTCCATTCCCATTCTTCAAACCAAAATACCACTGCCTCTTCCTCGAAATACTGCAATATCCTGCCATTGGACCCTCTGCCCTCAGCCTCTTTCCTTTCTCTTTTACCAGGAATGTGGACCCCAGAGCTAACTGGTGCTAGCTGGGATGGACAGAAAGACAGAGGGATTATCTTAAGGTTTGTGAAACAGTAAGGGAAATTTAATAAGAGCAGCTGTCTAAAGGCTGGGCATTACAGAGATGGGACAGGAAGGTGGTGCTGGAGTCAAGGCATTAGTAGGTATTCTGCCAGCAATAGTTTAAGCCACTTTCACTGCAGTTCTTTCCCCTTATTGTGTCTCAGTTAACCTCTGGGTGTCTGCCTCATTTGGTTCTGCAGCTATCTGGCTGCTCCAACTTATTCAGTTCCTGCTCCCCCATAACTGACTTATACATAATTTTCATGGCTCCAATCATGCCATGTAATTGGATGTTATGTAGCTTCTGTACCTGTTGTGAGATTCCTGGGTATCCTATGTCTATAAAGCGATAGAGATCTGATTAGGCAACTTATCTTTTGATGCCAAGCCCTGGGTCTCATCAGCCAAAAAGTGGGCAGAGTTATGTGGGACCTGAACTCACCCTTTCACAGGGACCAGACACAGAGCAGTTCCCTCAGAAACAGAGTGATCATTAAACTTATCATCCAGCCCAGGGAACTTCTGAGAGTGAAAGAGGGCACAATAAATAATTACACAGGAAAAATTAGCATCGACTGATATTTTTCTGAGCAAGCTATGGCTTACTGTCACCATATTTATAAAATACTACAAGCAGCATTGTAAATTGGTTCTATTTCCACTGATTGGTTTTTCTACTCCACTTTAAATTGTCCCTGAATGTCTTTTTCTAAGTGGAAAGCCATTCACTCCTCCCCAACACTGGCCGGATCCTGTTGGTATTTTAGGTGTGTACACAAATGTCTGCTTTGTCATGAAGTCTTCCTTGATTTGTCTAGCAGAAAATTAGTATTTTTATAAACTTAAATTGCACTTAAACTGTACATTCCAGGGCCTGTGTTTTCTATCCTACATTCTACTTATTTATGCATCTGCCTTCTAACAGGTGTAAGATCTTCAAGGCATGAGCTATATTCATACATTTTTTTATATCCCACATTGCCTAAATAGTGTTTTGCTCATAGTTAGTGGCCAATGAATATTCATTAAATGAATGATTGCTAGGTACAGAAAACATCACTCTTGCCATTGCTGTCTCAAGTTTACCCAATTATTCTGGATCCTGATGCCTACAAAATGCAGAAAAGATCAGACATTGATCATGTCTAGATTAGCATAGCGGTAAGATAAACAGAATTAAGAGGACTGAAGTTACCATATTTACATGTACTTAAGAACACTTAATGGGAAACAAATCAGACTGAGGACATTTTTGTTTCAGAAGAGATAGACAAGAAATCACAGATAATTGAAAGAGAAAAGGATAAATATATTTTTCAAGTGTATTTGTTCAAACATACACAATTTATTCTGACAGATATCTAAGTTGAATATGTCTTGGTTTCTATAATGTATTTCATAAAATCATTTACAAGTTCAATTTAATCTATATGGAAATCATAGTGCATCACAGTCTTGCTATTTTTTTACAGTCCTTCCTAAAGTCCTGATATTTGAGAGAAGATTTTAATTGTTACAAAAAGAGAAGTTAAAGAGTAAACTTCCATTTGTATTTGGAAGCTTTCTAGCCCTCTTCAACACTGGTCATTGGATATAACATTAGATAATTTCAGCAAATACGAAATGCCATCCAATTTTTAACTGTTCTCTACACAGGATTCTTTTCCCTTTAAAAATATAGTTACATAATACTTCATGGGATATAGGATATACATAATAGATTTTCACGTGGCGTAGTATTTTTAAAACAAACTATACATATCTAGAATTCACACATTGAAAATTGACTCATTGGGTCTCCTCCAAATCAAGGATATAAAGCAAATATCGACCTTTCAGTACAACTATACTGGATTCACTCTAATCTCAGAACTATGCCCCTTTAGGTGCCGCATATGACCTCAGGCAAGTTGCTTAAACTCTATTCAGCAAACTTTCCTCATCTGCTAATCAAGGAGGATCCTCACCTGACTGCCAGGACCCATGTGATATTAAAAGTCCATTGGAAATTGACACACGGAAGTATTCAATAAACAGTGGTTATTATGATTATTTTAATGCATGTAAAATCCTGGATGATCTCATCAACTTCTATGGTATTTTGACAATAGGTATCAATTCATATTTAATAGGCAAGCCATTAGCAACCCATAGTAGTAAACAACTGTGCTAGCTGCTACCTAGGCAAAGGAATGTGACAAAGCCTCGGCTCTTAAGGAATTTAGGTTGTGATTACAAGAAAATACCCTGAAACAATTAGCCAACTAAAGAAAAAGTACACACTTGCTATATTAGATGCTGCTGACTATTTACTACCGAGATTCAGAGATGGGGTAATCTATAATGGCTAAAGGGAATTAACACTTTTCTTGACGGAGGTATTCGCGTTTGAGCTTTCCCTTCCAGTAGTGGTTCTCATACTGATGCATATTAAAATCACCCTGGAGGACTCTCAAAAGTGTCCACACCTTGGCTTCACCCCAGAACACCAGAACTGTCATAGATAGGATTCAGGCATCAGTGTTTGTCCAAACTTCCCACAGGGATATGTTGTGTAGTCAAGGCTGAGAGCCTCGACCTTAAGGAAAGAGGAGCCTCTCTCTAAATGAAAAGGGGGCCAGGGAGATCACTTCAGGAGAAGAGCTACCTGAAGAAATGGTTCATGGAGTGATAATGCCCACTTCAAGTGTGTAGAAAATAAGCAGCCCAAGTGGGGATCAGGAGGCAAGGCAGGGGAAGTAGTAACAAGATGTCTGGCAGAATTTTACTGGGGCCAGATAGTAAAGCACGGTGGAGGCCAGGATGAAAAGTTTCGATCCATTTCACGGAAAGACCCATCTCGACGTGATAAAGTAAGTTGTAAGACTCAATACTACTACTGTGCATACTCATAATAGTTCAAATAAGAAGACTGAGGCTGAACTCAACGTACAGGGGCTAGAACATCGAACTTACAGTTTCCTTTTTGTGGAGGTGGTCGTACTTCATGCTCCTGTGGCTTGACTAAGCTCTCTCTCTAAGCAACTTCAAATACCTAAACGCCCGTAGTTCTAGATCAGCGTTAGCTTTTAAAGTAGCTACGGTGCGTGGATCCCACGTCCCCCCCGCGTCCCCCCCGC
>PITA01032983.1:0-13300 GCA_004023965.1 Spilogale gracilis
GCTACCTTGGCGCTGTGCGGCACTGGCCCGAGCCAAGTCCCTGACCCTGGAGAGCCACTGGGACCCTGCACCGAAGGGCAGCGGAGGGGTCCCCACTTGGGTCGATGCATCCAAGGCCCCCTGGCCGCCGGGGAAGGCAAAGGCGACAGGCTCCACCAGGCCGAGGAGCGTGTTGTTCTCAGCCCCGTGCTGGGAGAAGACCCATGATAGAAGATGAAGTCAGGAGACCCTTGCCCTCAAGAGCTTCGAACTCCCCACCCCCCGGGGCCTGTGGAAAGGCTCCTCTGTGGACTCCGCAAGCCCCGGGACCTGTGAAAGGGTTCCCTGTGGACTCCGCAAGCCCCCGGGGCCTGTGCTTTGTTCAAAGACCCCTTGGGGCCTACATGGGGCAGCCTCCCCCAACAGGGCCAGCCCTCCTGCCCGTGTGCCCTCCTCCCCTCCTGGCCTGGGGCCCGCAGCTAGGGCCCCAGCAGAACAGCGGGAAGGAAGGGCTGACCTCGACGGACGCGGCAAGAATTCCGGCCCGTGTTCCTGCAGGGCAGCTGGCAGGGGACGCTGGGCCTGGGGACGGTTGGGGCCAGGCCGTGGCTGTAGCATCAGACTGGAAGGGCCTTTTGCTGGTGCAGGATCTGACCCTTGGCGGGGACCCTGACACGGCGGACGGCCACAGGAGAGGAGGCGCAGTGGCTGATGTCCAGCGGTGCGTCCCTCAGTCCTCGCCCCAAAGCCCGACAGCCCCCGATTCTGAGAGCCCCCGCTGGAGACAGGGGGACGCTGCGGCTTTGTGGGCTGTCACGTGCAGGGTCTGCATGGACACTGGTACTGGGAGTCCCCGAGAGCCATCCTGGGCCCCCGACAGAGCAGCGGTGTATGGGGATTCGGGAACAAAGGGCCTCCTGTCCCGACTCTGTCTCCCGGGGCTGCCCCGTGTCTCTGGGCCCCCGCAGGGGTCATGTCCCCAGTTCCTGCAGGCACAACCCGATGCACTCTCCCAGCAGCGCCAGGCTTTCCCTGGGTCCCCGACCTGCCCGGGAAGCTCCATCCCATCGGGGAAGAGTGGCTGTGCTCCCTGAACCAGCCCGCGGCCAAGAGCAGCAACGGAGGGCACACGCTGCCAAGGCCCCTTCACTCCCGACGAAAGTGGAAAAAGAGAGTCATCTTTCTCCTCTTACCTGAAAAGGTAAACCAAAATGGGGGCGCCTGGGCGGCTCGGTTGGTTGAGCGATTGCCATCGGCTCAGGTCATGATCCCGGAGACCCGGGATCGAGTCCCACATCGGGCTCCCTGCTCGGCGGGAAGCCTGCTTCTCCCTCTCACTCCCCCTGCTTGTGTTCCCTCTCTAGCTGTGTTTCTCTCTGTCAGATAAATAAAATATTAAGAAAAAAGATCTTTAAGGTTATAATAAACATTTTTCTAATAAAAAAGATAAACCAAAACATGCAATTAAATGTATGAGAACGGGGTTTTCAAGACCCTGGAATGCTGGCGACAGGAAGGCACTGCCCACGAGCTGGAGAGCAGGCCCAGCACGCCCTGTGAGACAGTCACCATGAAACCCACGATAGACTCGGGATGGTGCAGACCTTCCCCAGGTTGGCAGCTGATGGCATCCTTCTCGGGGACAGACTTCATCTGAGATTGGGGCCAACTCAAGACACCTGTCCCCACCATGCTGTCCACCTCACACGGGAAGTATCAGCCAGGGGCGCCCGAGGGGCTCAGTCACCAAGCGTCTGCCTTCAGCTCAGGTCGTGATCCCAGGGTCCTGGGATCAAGCCCTCCATCGGGCTCCCTGCTCAGTGGGGAGCCTGCTTCTCCCTCTCTCTCTGCCTGCTGTTCCCCCTTCTGTGCTCCCTTTCTCTCTGTTAAATAGATATACAAAATCTTTAAAAAAAAAAAAAGAAGAAGAAGAAGAAGAAGAAGTATCAGCCAGTCCAGGGAGAGGAGGGCATGAAATAAAATGCATACAGATTGCAAAGAAAGAGATAAAACACTTTCTAGTTGCAGAGGACGTGATTATCCATGTAGAGATTCCCAGAGAATCAGCACCAACAAAGCGCTCCCAGAACCAAGCAGAAGCACAACGAGGCCGCGGAACAGGAGCCTGATGTACAAAAGTCAGTGCGTCCTGTGCGCCATCAATGAACAGTTGGAATCGGACCTTTAAAAACCAGTACCAGGGTGCCTGGCTGGCTTCCTCCGGGGAGCATGTGACTCTTGGCCTCACAACTCTTGGGGCGTGAGTTTAAGCCCCAAGCTGGGCATAGAAATGACTTGAAAATAAAATCTTAAAAAAAAAACCTGATACCATTTACAACAGCAAATGCTGAAACGGTACACTTAGGTGTAACTAACAATCCATACAGGACCTACACACAGAACATTACAAAATGCTAGTAAAAAATGTTCAGTGCACGCCTGGGTAGCTCAGTCAGCCGAGCATCTGACTCTTGGCTTTGGCTCAGCTCACGAGCTTAGGGTCCTGGGATCGAGCCCCGCATCGGGCTCCCTGCTCAGCAGGAAGACTGTTTCTCCCTCTCCCACTCCCCCTGTTTGTGCTCCCTCTCTCACTATTTCTGCCAAATAAATAAATAAAATCTTAAAAAAAAAAAAGAGCAGAGTTAGAGAACTCACCATCTAGTTAAAGCTTCCCATAAGATATGGTGATCAGGTCAGCACTGTAGGAGGGAAATGACACCGAGTCAGTGGGGCCGAAGGGCAAGACTGGAGATACACCCACGTGGCTGTCTCACCTGGCCTCTTCCGAGAGAGAGAAACTCACCTTCTCAACAAATGGCGCTGGAATCTTGGGAACCCAATGCTCATTAGCCTGGACACGGGCCGTATGCCTTAAAAATAATGAACTCGAAGCAAGTCATATACCTAACTATAAAATGCAGAACTGTCCACTCTTCCGAAGGGGACGCACGAGAAGATCTACATGACCGTGGGTTCGGTGAGGAGTTTTTAAACACAGTCTGCCGTGCAAAAGACGCCATCCAGAAAACAGAACCCCCAGCCACAGACTGGGGAAAATTTTCTCAAAACACTCATCTGATAAAGGACTTGTACTGAAAATATGCAGGGGGCCTCTCAAGGAACAACAACACACTGAAAAAATAAAATGATGTAATAATAAAAAAAATTTTGATTTCTTAGAAAAGGATCAACACACACACAATTAAAAAATGTGAAGCCTCCTTTCTCACTCTTCACCAAAGTTGTACAGAAGGAAAGGAGATACAGTGAGACACCAGGCGCCGCAACAGTGAGATACTGCTACATCTCCTTCAGAGTGGCCAAAATCCCAAAACCCCCGAGGCTGCTGGTGAGGACTCTCTTGGAAGGCAGCGGGTGGCCCCTTACAGAGCTCCACGCCGTCCCAGCATATGACCCAGCAGTGGCACTCCCACCGGCTCACCCGGCTGACCTGAACTTATGCCCACACAAAACCTGCATAGAAATATTCACACTAGCTTTATTTGTTCGTCACCCCAAAAAGGGGAAGCAAGCAAGAAATCCTTCAACCGGTGAAGGGGTAAAGAACGTGGGACTCAGGGATGACCAGAGATGACCCTATCAAGTCACAGAAAGACCCGCATGTTGCTGGTCACAGGAGGTGGTCGGAAAAGGCCGCGTGCTGTGATTCCAACCCTGTGACGTTCTGGAAAAGGCAGACGTAGGGAGACAGCAGAAAGATCCGTGGTCACCAGGGCTCGAGGTGCGGTGGAGGGATGAACATTTGTAAGGCAGTGAAACTATGATTAAAGATATCACAATGGTGACTAGAAGACATCGAGCATTTATCAAAATTCCTAGAACCTGATAGACAAAGAGCAAACCTTCACCTATGATGATTTCCTGGGCTGGTCCCCAAATGGAATGCAGGTTATGAAACAGTCACCACAATGTCGGGGCCCACCTTGTGGACGGGGTGCCGGCCTAGTCGTTCTGGCGCCGGGCAGAACTCGTGTGGGTGAAGGCGTGGGGACCGCGCGCGGCGCTGCAGCCTGGCTGATAAGGTGGTTCATAGTTCTGCCGCACGGGATCTGAGGGGAGGACACGGTGGCCGGTGGTGGGAGCCCGGGGGCCACCGCCGGAGAGAGCGGTGCAGGGTAGCTGGGAGCGGAGGCCAGAATAATCCGGGTGGAACAGGGCTCGAGAGGTCACCATGAATGCATATCCAGTGTGACTTAGAGAGCAGCGGCTCGGCGTGGAAATACACAGACGTCCGTGTGGACAGGCCTGTGCCCACCGAGGGCCCGGAGCGCTGAGCACACCAGTGCCCACGTCTTGGCTTCTAGTACTGTTCCCCAGGAGGAGGAGCCTCGCCAAACTGGCCCGTGCAAGAAATAGACAAGATGAACTTGGAGCATCTCGTGGGGCCAGAAGGCAAGAAGGTGCTCAAAAGAAGAGCCCCAGCGTTCTCGGGGGGCATGCAGAGGTGCACGGGGGCGCTGAAAGAGCCCCCAGCCACCAGCACTGCAAGTACCGAGGCCGTGAGATATATAGAGTAGTACTGGGGGGTGGCTCGATCATCGACGGAACGTCCGCAGGTCCCAGCTGATACAGAGAAATGACGGGATAAACAAACACACCACAGGGCGGGATACACAAGCCTGCCCCGGGGAAGAATTTCAGATGGCTGTTGCAGCTCCTCTGTCTGTAAGAGGGTAGAGCTGACGGCCCGCAGCCTCGGTGTGTGAGTGCAGGCTCCGCACGGTGACTCCTTCCCACGGAGGCCGGGGCTGGAAGGTCAGCCTCACCGTGACGAGCCACACACATCGCCTATGGCCATCCTTGGACATGGTGGTTGGGGCCCCGAACCCCCCATGGCCTTCCTCCCTCACACCCATGACCCCCGTCTAATCACAAGAAAACCATCACATAAAATCCACATTGAGAGCATTCTACAGAATATCAGACCAGCGTTCCCCAGAACGGTCAAGATCATGGAAAGAAAGCGAAGTCCGAGAGACCCTGTCCACCCAGAGGAGCCGAGGGACACAAGTGATGAGGGTGACGTGGGGTCGGCCGGGTCCTGGCACACGCTGTGACACGTGGGGGCCACACATAGGGTACAGAGGAACTCTCTGACCCCTCCCTGAACTATCTGGTCACAGTAATTCTGCAACTCTAAACTGCTCTAAAATTCAGCAGTTTGTTTAATGGCTGAAAAAAATTCGCAGGCGGAGGAAACATAAACCCACTGATCCACGAGTATCTCAGCGAGCCCGAGCACAGGAAAGACTGGGAGAGAATGAGCACAGTGAGGGGATCACCGTCAGTCTCTGTAAATCAGAGTGAGAGAAGTCTTCAGGTCTGCCGGAGGGAAAAGAGATGCGTGGAGGAAAAGGTGAGTGATGGGGAGTTCGGATCCGAGCGGCACGGGAAAGGGCTGGGCAGCAGCACCCTCATTCCGGGGCTCTTGGCCCCGAAAACGCCCCTCCGCAGTGAAGGCCAGACGGGGGCATCGTCTCGGGAGCCATACTTGCCAAGCACCTGCACCCCCAGGAAGGGCCGAAGGAAACACTTCAGACGGAAGAAAAGCCAAGCGGAGTAAAAATACAGGTGTGCTCAAAGCCACAACGTAACAAAAATGCTAACATGTTTTCACGGGCCAATAATCACTGGGTTTCGTTGGGGTTTTTTGGTTACTTATGTATCTTTATTCTCTAATTGATGCGAACACTGAGAGAAACGCTGTGTACAGGGTGTGGCGATTCCCCACGAGCGGGGGAATCTTCGGAAACTATCGGGAAATGAAAAATGCAGCTAAAGTCTGGCTGAGCAGAACCAACGGGGGCCGCGTTGCACAGAAGCCACACTCCCGGTGCACGAGCGAAGGCGGGCGGGAAGGACGAGGTGCCAGGGACCGTCCTCGGCGTCGCACTGCACCTCTCGCTGCCGGAGACGGCCCCACGTGGCGTGGAGACGTGTGCTAGGCGTCCCAACACGGCCACATGACGATGCAGATGGCTTTGGATGACGAGCCAGCGAGGGAAATGAGAGAACATCAGGGGAGGTACTCTCTGCCCGGGAAGAGCAGGTGGGAGAGGGAGAAGGCGACGCGTCACTGTGGGAGCGTGCATCCCGGCGTCCACCGCAGACACGAGGGGTCTGGTCACGCTCCCCGGTGGGTGGGGCCGCTGGGCTGGATAAGGAAAAGCAAGACCCCACGATCTGCTGCCTACAAAAAAAACCACACTTTAAATATAAAGACACAAATGAAAGAATAAAAAGAAAAAGAATAAAAAGGTATGAACCCAATGAACGCTGATAAAACAGAGTTGAAGCAGCAATGTTGAGGTCAGAGACGCGAGCGGGGAAGACTTTTTGTCAAGGTCAAGAAGGTTGTGTTCTAACAACAAAGGGGTCGTTTTCAGAGAACACATCAGTCCTAAGTGCATCTGCACCGAATCGCAGAGTTTCAGAACCATTTCATTGCAAGAGGGAGGGAGAAATGCACGGTTGGTGTTGTAGGAGACTCAGGACCCGTCTCCCGAGACCAGACAGAGAGTACGTAGGCCATCGGCGAGGACGCAGGACACTTGGACAGAACAATCGGCTGGTCTGACGTCCCTGGCGGGGCACTCCCCGCGCCCACAGCAGGGCCACTGACTACTGACGGCTCTTGGAATCGGCGTGCAGAGAGAAGCCAGACGGGAGAGGTTAGGGGGACGGGGCTTCTGGGGTGAGGCGCTGGCTCCCTCCTGTGGATGCAGCCCGGTCTCCCTGCCGTGCGTGCGAACCACACCCCGACAACGCGTTCGCGGACCACCTCAGGGCAAACCAGGCTTCGGGCCCCCCAGAGCCAGCAGAGGCCCGAAGCGGAGCCCTCCCCAGATCCAACGAACCACGCCATCGGCGTGCGCGGTGTAAACACAGATGCGGTACGAAAGTTTAGGTCAATGCCCATCAGAAAATGGTCTCTGGGTACTTTGCCCTCCCGTGAGATTAGAAGAGTGCCTGTTTGTGGTCTTGCTTAGAGACCTGTGAATCCCCCCACTCTGTCACCACACCATCTAGGGGGAAGAGGACCTCTAGAGCCCCGCAGACCATCACCTCAGCGTGCTACGCAGATGACATATTCACTGGATGCGATGAGGGAGAAGGGCCAAGTCCTCCGGGGGGGCCTGCAGGCAGGAGGCGCCTTCTGCTCAGATGTAGAGACCCAGTGCGTTGTGAAATTGTTGCCACGAGGCATGGAGAATCCTACAGTCCTCCCTCCACCTGCAGGGAACCACAGCATTCAGAGAGAGGGTTGTGGCCACTGCCAGACGGTTGCAGGCGGCAGGACTGCCCCTGGACCTCGAGGGCCCACCATGAACCAGGTTTGCCGCATCAGAAGATCCAGCGGTGACCCATCAGAAAGTGGGAAAGAGCAGAGCGCACAGGAAAGCCACACGGGCAAGGAGCCTGAAGCCCCGCACCGCTCACTGGGGATGCCCTGCTCTGGCTCCCGTTCCGTAGCTCACACCCCTGGTCTCCTGGGTGGTCCCCCGAGATCAGGCGCTGGGCAGGTGCCCGGGCTTGGCTGGTCGGTGGGCTAGCTGGGTGCGTGAGTGGGAGCCCAAGGGGACTGCTCTTGGACTGCGGCCTTCTCAGGTGGTGTGGGGTCACAGACTAAGGGACAGTTAGGGGACACCCTCCCAGTGGATAGACCCGTGGGTACTGTCATCGGTGAGCCACCGTCTGGGGAGAGAAGCACATTGGCGATTCTGTATCCAACAACTTTAGGCTCTACTGGTCCAGAGATCCTGGCTCCTCCGGGAGGCAGGGCTGCCACCTGGTCAAGGCCACCCGCTGCCACTGGGTAAAGAAGGAACAAGCTGTACCCGCGGGGTGATGGGCCCCAAGCACTGTGAGGAAGACAGTGTTGTCATCAAACAGGGCAGGAAGGAACATGTTTGGGGCTCAGGTGGTCCCTGGCAGGCACCTCTTGGCACCCCCACAGCGAGGCACGATGAGGCCATGGCAGCTATGGGTTGTTCAAGGAGGGCAAGCCTTCTAGAATGGGTGATAGAGGAGGCGAGTGATGGCCCCCTTCTCGAGCCGTCTGGCTCCAGGAGCAAGAGTGGGGGCAGGGAATGAAGCTTGCGCTACTAACCCTATGGGTGTAGAGGCCCCCAGCTGGGCCAGACCAGACCCTGAGATGTGATCCCAGCAAGACACCCTGCTGAGTGGGCCGCCAGTCACAGAGCTCCATCTCAGGACCCCAAGATCATGGCCTGAGCCGAAGTCAGATGCTTAACTGACTGGGCCACCCAGGCGCCCCTGGGTTCTATACCTAGTGAAAATATCTTCCAAAGAAGAAGGAGAAATAAAGTCTGTCTCAGATCAGTGAAAACTGGACCACCAATTTCTGGAACACCTTCATTATAAGAATGTTAAAGGAAGTTCTTCAGTCAAAAGGAACATGATCCCAGAAATGGAACAAATGAAGATAAATATGAAACTAATTTCTTCCTAATATTTATGGCTCTGAAAGATAACTGACCATCTAAAGAAAAAATAGTGATAGCACATGATATATTTATAGGATAAGTTAAAGTAGAATTTATAACAACAATAAGCACAAATAAGGGAGGAATTGAGGACGCACAATTTTAAATCCCTTACATGACATATAAGGCAATGTGATAATACTTAGTAAACCTTGATTAATTAAGAATGTATAGCATAAGTCTTTGGACAACATTTAATTTTTTTTTTAGTATATGTACTGCTGGAGTAAGCACAACTTCTAATTTGTAAAAAGAGATTTAAATAGTAAGGTCACAGTGGAGAGCAAACAGAATCATTAAATAGACTCAGTAAACCTAAAAGAAGGCAGCGGAGAAAGGAAGGAAAAGCAAATGGAATGGAACAAGTAGAAAAGAGCAAGCAAGATTGTGACGTTTAATCCAAATGTATAAATAATCACATGAAATTGAACAATCCCAACACACTCATTAAAGAAAGGGGTTATCATTGTTGTCACATTGACTCAACAAAGAAAGACCAGCAAGAAGTTGTCCATAAGAGATGCACTTTAAGTAGAAAACCATGAGTAGATTTGAAGTAAAAGGAGGGAAAACATACGCCCACACAAACACTTGTCAACATAAAGCTGGAGCAACTACACCCATCTCAAGCTGAACTTTGGAACAAGAAATACTGCAAAGAATAAGAAGGATCCCGTGATGTTACGGGGGTCAATTTTCCAAGAAGAGAAAACAATGCTTAAAACAGAGGCTCCAAATACAGGGAGCAAAAACTGATAAAACAAAATTCAATATGTGTTCATAATCTCAAAAAAAAAAAAAACAACCTCTCAGCAAACTAGGAATAAGACGATGTTCTTAACATAATAAAGGGCATCTAAAACACAAAAGGAAAATGAACGTACTAAATGGTAAAAGATTGACTGCTCCCCCCTCCAAGACTGGGAAGAGGACACTAATACCTCTTTCTATGACATCACTCAACATCTTAATTGAAGCCCTAGCTAGTGTAATGAGGCAAGAAAAAAAATAAGTAGCATATAATAATAACGTAATAAATGTCATCTAATAATGGCATATAATAAGTGTCATCGAAAAGGAAGAAGTAAAACCATCCTCATTCACAATAACATGAAGGTTTACATTGAAAATTTTCCCTAAAACTACAGAAACTCCTAGAACTAAGAGTCTAGAAAGATCTCAGTTTAAGTCGATATACAAAAACTAATTATATGTCAATGTACAGGCAACCATTAGAATCTAAATTTTCAAAACAGCTCCACCTGTAACAGCACCCCAAAAATCATGCTTATGTGTAAATATTATGAAAAATGTGTAGATTTTTTATGTTGATAACTCATGACAGAAATTAAAGGCCTAAATGTGTGGAAAGATATACTATGTCCATGGATTGGGTGATTTGATCTCGTTATGATGTCCATTCTCCCCAAATTGAACTAAAGATTATGTATCCAATCACTTCCTCCAGCCGATTTACTTTTTTTTGTAGATGTGAACAAGTTGATTCTAAGATTCACAAGGAAATGCAAGTAAACTAGAATAGTTGAAACCATTTAGAAGAACACCAACATCAAAGGACTTGCACTACTTGATTCCATTTTATTTTATTTTACTACAAATCTACTACCTGATTTTACTAAAAGCTTTAGTCATGACACAGTGTGGGACTGGTGGAGGAGGGACTCACAGAGCAACCGGACAGAACAGAGAGCCCAGAGACAGAGCCCACACAAATATAGTCAGCTGAGTTTTCGCAAAAATGCGAAGGTTAGCAGCCCCTGGGTGGTTCAGTTGTTAAGCATCTACCTTTGGCTCAGGTCATGATCCCGGGGTTCTGGGATGGAGCCCCACATTGGGCTCCCTGCTCAGCTGGAAGCCTGCTTCTCCCTTTCACACTTCTGCTGGTCGTATTCCCTCTCTTGCTTTGTCTCTGTCTGTCAAATAAAATCTTTTTTAAAAAATGCAAAGATTATTCAATCAAGAAAGAACAGGCTTTTCAACGAATAGTACTTGCCCAATTTCACACGTATATGCAAAACATGAGCCCTGGAACACGTATCTCACGCCTTATACAAAAAGCACTCGCATAGCTAAATGTAAACTATGAAGCTATAAAATACTGAGAAGGAACCATGAGAGAAAAATATCTGTGACCTGCGGATAGCCAGGGTCTCCCACCTCAGCACTGTGGACGTTTGGGGCCGGATAATTCTTTCTCACAGGGGCTATCCTGGTAGAGTATTTGACAGTACTGCCCTCCAAATGTGACAACCAAAAATTCCAGGCATTGCCGGATTTTCCTTGGGGACCGAATGGCCCCTAGTTGAAAATCACCCGGTTGGGCAAAGATTTCTGCGATGCAACACCAAAACACAGCCCATAAAATACCCTGATCCACTGGACCTTGTTAAGTGTAAATGGCAAAGGTGAGACTTGGCGTGGACGGACCACAGGCTGCAGAAAATGGCCACATGTCCACACTGGATACAGACCCTGGACCCAGAAACGACAGCTCTCAAACTCAGCAACACAGCAGGTGACCCGGTTAAAAAGCCAGCAGTGAGACCACCGGGGCAGGTAAGCAGAGAAGACGCTCAGTGCAGACGCTCAGTGCCATCCGAGCACTGCTGGGGAAACACAGATCCAAGCCGCGATGAGACACCTGCGATGAGACACCTCACAGTAAGACAAGACAATGAGCACAAATGAAAAGGACCCACCGCCAGCACTAGCCAGGGTTTGGGTGCGGGGCAGGGGGGCCCTCACACCGCGGGAGGGAGCCTAGCCATGTGTCCTCCCCCCACCCCAGGGGTCAGGGAGCTCCTGGCATGGGAGCTCCTGGGGGGAGGGGGCCAGAAGGCCAAAGGGTAGGACTTCCTCACCCTGCCCAGGACGACCTGAGGGTCACACACCCAGACCCTCCTCAGTGTGTCTGTGTGAGTGCAGGTGTGTGTGTGTGTGTGTGTGTGTGTGTGTGTGTGTGTGTAGGAGGAAGGGGGGCTCTCATCGCCTGACTTTTCTGAGCAAAGGCCCTGGGGCTGAGGGCGCGGAGGGTGTGGGGACCTGGGAGGTGATGCCTGAAGCCTTCAGGAGCAGTAGAGCAGAAAGAGAAAGCTGGAATCCACCCCCAGGGGCCCGCCCTGCCCAGAACAGGTCGGACCTGAAGGGGCACTGCCCTGCTGCCCCAGGGTGGAGTACTGGGGCGGGCTGGGGAGCCAGGGGCGGTGGGGATGGGGTCCCCAGCCCGGCTGAGTCCCGCACCCCCTGCCCCCGGGCCCCTGCATCCATCCCAGCCTCCTGCTCTGGAGCAGGCTCCCTGCCTAAAGGTTCTCAGTCCTGCAGGGCTCCCAGTCCCTGCCTCCAGGAAGCCTTCCCTGCCCACCCAGCCCACCTGGCCCACAGGCTCTGCCCCCTGGCAGAGCTCTGACCCCATGTCAGTTCACCTCCCAGCCCCCAGAAGGGCTCTGAAGAGGCTGGGAATCCAAGTCTGTGACCCTCATTTATCCCCCTCCAGGTTCCCACAGCCAGGGACTGACGACCAGGCAGTGGGCCTGGTGGCAGAGGGAGGGTCCTCAGCTCCTCCCAGGCCCAGCAGCATCAGGGGGTTCAGACTGGCCTGTGCGGGCCTGTCAGCTCCCCTCCTGGTTGTCTGACCTCAGGCAAATGGTTTGGTTTCTTTTTCTCTTTCGTTTAAAATTGGTGCATCTATTAATTTTAACAACTCTCTGCCTCATTCCAAAAGGAGAAGGAACGTGAGGCTTGGGGGCAGAAATAGAAGCTCCGAGAGGCAGAACAGGCTCGGGGGCACGGAGAGAAGCCACGGAGTGACACGCCCGGCCCAGGAGGGCCGCACAGGGACCCCCCCCCCCCCCGCACACAGGATACTGACCGCCACCCTGGCCCCAGCCCCTCTCCGCCCCCCGGCCACGCTCCCTGCAGGTGCAGGGTGATGGTGAGGCCTGGCCTTGCCCGGCCTGGGAGCCCTGAGGGTGGCAGGAAGGAGCGGGGATGAAGCCAGACACGCAGAGTCCACGCTTCGGGGTTGGACGGCTGTGACGTTCAGGAACAAACCTGACGTCCGGTCATGGTCAGGGGGTCACAAAGGCGGCGGACGGTGAGCGCTCACCCCTTGCAGAGATCTGGGTGAGGTCCTCCAGGTTCGTAGGGCTGGGTGAGTCGTCCCCAGCTAGAGGACACCGCCACCCACCCAGTGCCCCCAGACCTGCACCCGGCCCCCAAGCAGCCCCTCGAGGGGGGGCCCAGGAGCCCGGAGAGTGTCCTGGTGCCCGGCTCCAAGGCGCGTTGCAGAGGCCGGCTGCTCCAGCCCAGTGTACCCCTCCGGCCCACACCCTCTCCGGCCCCACCTCCTCCTCTGGTCACAAAGCCACCAGGACAGCAACGGCTGTGCTTGAGGGGGGTGGGCACAGTCAGCTCGGCCAGCCCCATGGGAGAAGACGAGCAGGTCACCTCTGCATTCCCAAGGGGATGGGGACACATCGGCCCACCGCCTCTCGCCACAGGCCCACCGCAGGCCTTCAACACCAGCCTCCACTGCAGCCCTGGGGCTCCCGCCAGCCCTGCCACTCCCTGTCCCGGGTGAGGCGGCCCCACCTCAGCCCCCCGAGGGGCAGTAGATCTGGGAGCAGAAACCCTGCTGCCTGGCTTTTCAGGAAACATTGAACACAGAGGCCGTAACTCCAAGCCCAAAGGTGTCAGGCGCCCATTTCTGTGAAATCCCTCACGGGCCACCAAGGACCAGCCTTGCCCTCCCCCAAGGTCCCTGCTGTGCCCAA
>PITA01032984.1:0-13299 GCA_004023965.1 Spilogale gracilis
ACACACACACACACACACACACACACACACACAGATGCTCACACTCACGCAAACACAGACACATACCCTCAAATTATACACATACACACCCACACATCACACACATTCTCACGTGTATACAGCACAAAGACATTCTCACCAACTCATTCATTAACAGACAGTGATAGGCATGCAGAATACACACTCTCATACACTCATCAGACACAGCTGTGCACACAGACACATCACTCTAGCCCTTTCCTCTGAGGACCCAGAGCCCACTTATCTAGATCCTACAGATCTAGAATGTCAGGCGAAAGCAGGGAAACCGTAAGGAAAGCTATTTCCAGTTTTCTGATGCACACTGGAGCTCCTCTGCTCTCTCCCCCTTCCTGCCACCAGGGCCTCTAGGGCTGCGACCCACACCATGAGAGTGCAACCTGCAGAGATCACTCATTCATGCAACAAACACTTTAGAGCACCTGCCTGCCACCCCCCACCGCACCCCTACCCCCAGGCCTGCAGCTGAGCCAGACACATAGAAGAGTAAGACCTTCTGCCCAGTTGTGTGGGGAAAGAGCAAGAGCTCAAGAGCCAAGGACATGCGTTCAAATCCTGTCTTTGCCTCTTCATATGCTGTGTGATCCTGGGCCCTTGGCATAACCTCTCTGAGCCTCAGTTTCATCACCTGTAATGTAGGATTAATAAAATTTAGCCTGCATGTGTGAGATTAAGACAGGTAAATGTTCCATCAGCAATGTGTCCATCCATGGAAAGCCACCCCATTCCATTCTCCACCCCTGTGCTGAGCATCCCCCTAACACCCTTCCAGGGCTGCTGTTGCTGACGCAAACCTGATCTCCTTCAGCCTCAGACCCTCAGTTGCACTCACCTAGGGAAACTTCATCTCTTACTAGGACAGCTCCATCCGACACCCCACTCCTGGCCCTCACTCCTCACCACACTTGGTCCCTAGTGCCTCTTCCCCTTTGCAGGTAGCCTTTTCCCTAATCACCTTTAACACAACTGGCCACCATGAGAAAGTTTGGGATCGAACAGTCGGCCCTCATATCAGATGGATATGAAGTGTTCATCAGCACCCAAGGAGCTGTCCTGAAGAAAGTCATCCCTGATGTCCCTGAATTACACCAATTCTGAGATATTCTGTATGCACAGTGTGAAGCACAGCCATAGGACAGAACTTGCTGTGCTAAGCAGTCAAGGGGGAGATTGTGTTGCCCATGACTGAATGACCCTTTGGAAGAAACTCCACTAGATTCTGTTAGACTTGGAAGCAGCCAGGTGGCTCCACCCAGATGGGCACCCCTGCAGGTGTCTCGGGCCAAGGGGAGCCGGGATCTCACCCTTCCCCTGCTGCTCAGGTGGCTTCCTCAGCTCCTCTACAGAGTCAGGCCTCAGCTTGAGTGGAAGTGGCTCTGGAGGTCCTACCTCATCTTCCTGGGGCCCTCCATGGACCCCGAAACACACTTGTATTTCCTGCCACAGACTTCACTCCTTACATCCTCCCACACTCTGACAGCATCTGAACTGCTATCCTCCTCCAGCCCTCCTTCCACACAACTGGCCACTCTGACCATTACTGAGTTTCCATCTGGATTTGCCCCATCCTGATGCCTCCACCTCCAGGCCCCCCCAAACCCCATCCCTCTGACCCCTCCCCCTGCTCACCTTCCACTCTGTTCCCTCCCTCTGGAGGACCGTCCACCTTCCCCAGTTGGCCTCCATCCCCTCCTGGCTCCCCTCTCCAGATGAGCCCTTCTTCCAGTAGGCTCCACCTTCCTACTACGTCCTTGTCTCCACCCGGCTGTATCCTACCATTTTGTCCTCTTTCAAGTCATTTCTACATCTGCTTTCACACCCCTCCAACCCTTCAGAATCTATGGAGTAGAGCAAGGACCAGAGCCAAATAAAGAAAAGGACATTAGCCCCTTTTTCTTTCTTCCTGCCCTCTACCTGTCATCACCCTCCCCTTCCTGAGCACAGACCTGGTGAGATATTACCAAGAACTGAAGAGACTTTTCCCAATCATCAAAGTGATGGGATGGGGTGCTAAGAGGAGCAGGATGAACAGAGGAAATCCTATTATGCACTTCAGTCCACCTGGGGGAAGCCCCACCCACCACAGTGAGCCCTGCCCCCTTCTGAGTGGCCTCAGGGGTAGCCAAAGGTACCCACAGCTTGGCTCTGCCCAGGTCAAAAAGGACCCCTGTCAACCCTGGGACCTCGAGGGGGCTGATGACCTGGTCACCCCAGAGCCACTCCTTCTCAGGAAGGACAGAGGCAAAAGAAAACTGTTCCCGATCCAGTCCTCCCACCACCTGGGCCTCCATTCCAGCTGGAGTGAGACTCCCTCTCAACTCCCAGCATGGGTGTGTAGGAGAGAAAGAACTTTGTGCAGCCTCTTCATCTTTTCTCCCCACAGCTCACTGATGTCTGAGAGCCCACCAGAGGGTATGTGGTTTAGCAATGATCCTGTGTGTGTGGAAAGGGACTCATGCCTCTACATGGCAGGCAAAGATCCTACCTCATTTTCTGCCCCATTGTTCTACATGACCTCCCCTCCCCAACCACACCTTGCTGAACCCCAACACTCCTGGGAAAGGATCTCCCTCTATGAGTCCCTTTTCATGCTGTCCCTCCCTGTATCAGACCCAGGATTCCTGCTTCAGAAAACACACAGCACTGTCTGCTCCCAGGAAGTTCTTTCTCTCCTCTCTCTTTAATCAGTTTTGTTGCTATAAGTAATCAGACTGGCCAGGGAAATTGTGGGGCTCTCTCTGAGCCTCCTCTCCACCCCAACTTCTTCAGGGTCTCCGTGCTTTGTCCGAAATACCTAGGGGCCAGCTCCCAGTCTTCAGAGGAGCTTTCGGGGCTTGGAGGTCAACAGAAGGGCTGCTGAGCATCTGTGTGGGCTATAAGGAGAAGGTATCAGTTCCTGGGATGAGAATGGCCAGAGAACACGTTGGGGCTCTGTGCACACAGCAGCTGTGTAGTAAGTGTGAAATGGCCCATTGAGAAGCTGGGCTTAGGGTGGTGAGAAAGGGTACAGGGGACAGGTGTAAAAGCTCCATGTCCCAGTCTGAGATTCCTCTTGCCCATTCCCAAAGCTTGCTGTCTCTGCAAGAGACAGAAGTTAATACTACCAACTTGTGGCTGGAGGAGGGGACAGGAAAGTAGTCCAGGGAAGACTCTGGTAATGAAAGAGCTAGCTGAGGTTCCTTGGATACTGCAGGACTGCCTGCCTCTCACAGCCCAGGGGGTCTTCAGCTTTGCAGCAGGGATCCAGGGATGACTGGTCTCTAAACTCATTCAGAGGATACCTTCCTCTTCCCCAAAGCTCAAAAATCCTGTCCAACTCCTCCTAGGTGTAGAAAGCAAGAACACACTCAGACTGAGGCGGGAAGTGAGAGGGAGTCTCTCTGGCAGCAATTAGCCTCTCTTTTAGTGTTGTTTTTTTTTTAAGATTTTATTTATTTGACAGAGAGAAACACAGCTAGCAAGGGAACACAAGCAGGGGGAATGAGAGAGGGAGAAGCAGGCATCCTGCTGAGCAGGGAGCCCGATGTGGGATCTCCGGGATCATGACCTGAGCCGAAGGCAGTCGCCCAACCAACTGAGCCACCCAGGCGCCACTAACCTCTCTTTTTATAAACTTCTGTATCTATCTCTTCCCCAGCTCCTCACATCCAAGCATTATTTCAGAGACCTCTGCCTTGTTCTGTTTCCAAGTGTCTAACAAGATCGAAGCTCTTAACAACTGTTTGCCTGCAGAGGCTTTGTCTGGAGAAGCGGGGACAGGGTCCATCCTGAGGCAGAGGGGGAGGTTGGGAGTTGGACCAAAGAAGGAACCAATACCAAGCTTGGGTTGATAAACACACACCCTGGTGGGAAGACTTTTGTTCTCCTTCTGTTATTGATTTTACTATTATTGTACTTCAGATTAGAAATTGAATTAATTTATAATCATACTAGGGTAAATATGGGACAGTGAATATAAAAACCCTTCCGAAGCTTCCTAACTAAAGAAAATTCCCTGTTATTCTTTACCACAAGATCCTATTTATTTCCTTTGTGGATTGATCACATTCTGGTATTATTGCACATTTTTTTTCTTATTTTCTATCTCCCTGCAGGGACAGGCTCTAAATTTGAATGAGAGAAAGAATGAACAATGAATAAATACATGGGAATAAATCTACTGGTGGGAATAACATTTCCTAATAAGATGATCCATACCTGAAAGTACCATGTGCAGACCTACATTCACAGTCATTATGCTTTGTCAGCATTCACAGTACCTCTGCTTGCACACATCTCTTCATGGCCTCTTTTCCCCATTTTATATGATGCGTGAAAGTTATTTAGTAATTTTTTAGCTCTGTGTTAAGCACAATGGAGAAAATATAAAAATATACAGGGCACAGTATCCTCACTCCAGAACCCTACAGGTGAGTTAGGGAGAAAGAGATGACACAGGATAATTACAAATGAAGACAGTGCAGAGGGAAGATATAGTAAGAGTGACACAAAGGAGTAGAAGAGATCAAAGGAAATAACTTTCTTCAGAGGCAGGTAACCCAGGAAGGTGTAGGCAGAGGTAACATTTAAGGTAGGACTTGATGGTTATGTAGGATTTCAGTAGTCAGACATTTGGAGGACAGAATTCCAAAGAAAGACAGAGCTACTGGAAAGGATTTTATGACTTTGGTATCATTTGATATTAAACTTCTGTTCATCATGGGAGAGTGAAATGTAAGGACCAGTGAAATTTAAGATAAAACTGCAGAATCTGGAGGCTTTGAATACAGAAGACAGGAGCTGGGACCTGGGTCCCACCTCAGGGCCCATTTCTCCCCACTTCTCTTGCGCTTCACCTTCTTGAAGGGGCAACGGTTCCAATGAGAGAGTGTACCCAGTATGTCTCCATCTGTATAACTATCATCTCCTCTTTCCCCACACTGAGTTCTTTAGTAAGAATGAAAGGATGTCTTAATCTCATTACCCAGAGGAGAACAAAGCACAGACAAGCACATACTACACAAATTAAGTTAGGTCACTTGCATACCTGGGGAAAAGGAGAAACCCCTCCTCCTTCCATCTGCATAGTCAGTTGTCCTAGATCTTCTGACACTCTCTCTCAATAAATATCTACATTTCCTCATTCCCTGCACAGAGATGCTGTTCAGTGTCAGATGTAAACTTTGTCATAAAATCCCTCATAAAACAGTCTCCCAAGCACCAACAGCAGAAGGTGGAGGAGGGGCTTCCTGGGCTGTGTCTGCCTTCACACCACCTGCAGGTTATCCTGCCTCCTGCTTCCAGGAGCTTTGCTTCAGGTTTTCTAAAGGAAATAGAGACATTCAACTCCTCTTACCATGCTTGTTTCTGTCAGAACTCCTTGCTCTTCTTTTTTTTTTTAATGAAATTAGTAACACAAATGTCCAGTTTCTCACAATCTCCACTCTAGACTGTTTAATTAGTATAATTGTTAATTGTCCTCTTTCTGAGGGAAGTTCAAATAGAGAGTCCCACTTGGAAGAAGGAAAGTAAACAAAATGGCTTCTCCTAGTACCTTCCCTGAGGCAGTTCTAGGGCCAAAGGTGGGGATGTGAGTGGTGTTCCTGTAATAGCAGCTGTGTACTAGGTTAGAGGGTAAATGACGGGAGGGATTTCCTTGCAGCTGTGGCTGCTGTTTCTATTCTCCATGAACCTCTTCTGATTGTAGCACATGTATGGGGCTTCACCGCAGTCTAGTGTCTTAGCCATGAACTTCCCAGAAGGAGACTCATTAAGGTTTCCTTGAGTGGTGATAAAAATAAATAATCAAGTTTGGTAGAAACACATCAACCATGGCCAGGGGTGGAAGCCAGCTGGTCCCTTCATGCTGGTTGAACTCCTTCAGGGTTTGTGTACCTGCGTGCGCGTGCACTCACACACACACATGCACATCATATGTGTAACAAATATGCCCATGTTTGTTGGCATCCCAAAAGAATAATACACCACTCTTTGATGGAGATTTCTACTCAAAATCAGACACAAATGTCCATCTTTTTGGTAAACACACCTGACTTTCACTGAGAAGCTTTATGACCTTTTGCACCCAGCCTTGTCCCCCTTTCCCAGCTCCTGACTGCAGGGCGAGTCCACTGAAGAAGGAGGAGAGAGTGTTGAAGTTTGAGCTGCATGTGTCACTAAGTGTATCTCTGACTACATGCCACTAATCTTACATAAATTGGTTTTTCATTGTTTACTATTGGGAATTACCCACTGCCCTTCAGTTACCTCTACACCATCCAGCTTCAGTGAGCATCTGATCCTTCCTGAGCCAACTACTCTATGCACACTATAGCTCGGGGATTACAGACATGAGACTTTGATCAAACTTGGCACAAATCTGAGCTTCACAGCTCACTGTGCACAAATGACTTAACCTCTCTGAGCCTTCCTTTCAACTTCTGTAAAGTGAGCACAATAACCCTCACCTCCTTCAACATTGTATGGAATAGGTTGGAATAGGTTACATAAAGTGTTGGAGTACTCAGGAAATGGTAACTACGTAATCATCATCATCATCATTGTGGAGCTAGAAAGAGGCAATCATAAGAGAGATATTCCTTTCCCTTAGGGGGTTTTAAAATCTCCTATGAGAAAAGATGAGTACATGGAAAGAGGAAGGACTGGTAAACCTAAAATTCTCTTTGAGTCCCGATGTGCAATATATTCTTTAGGAGACTTGGGAGAACTGACAGCAAATTTCAGTAGTCTAGTAAGATTGTGTTTTTTCTTCTGTCATTCATCATCCCCATGCCTCACCACCTTACATACACCATACATCCACCCCAGGCTCTCAGTTAGGAAGTTGGAGAATTCATAAGATAACAAGGATTTTGAGAGTTCATTTTGAACATTTCTGTGTTTCTGGGCAGGAGCCCATCGGAAGCATTCCACACCCAAGTGAGACAGCCATGCGCACAGCTATAGAACCTGGGCTGTCCCATCTCCCCCGTCACACTCTGATCTCAGAAAATTCTTCCTTATGTTCAATCTCCATCTCTTTTCCTTTAATATTTGCCTCTATTTATCACCCATTCCATTAGGCGATGAGGTACACAAACCCTTGGAAGGGTTAGAAAATTTTCCAGTGGAGGCACCTGGGTGGCTCAATCAGTTGGACATCTGCCTTTGGCTCAGGTCGTGGTCTCAGGTTCCTGGAATCGAGCCCCATATAGAGTTCGTTGCTCAGCCAGGGGTCTGCTTCTCCCTCTCTCTGACCCTCTCCCCTGGTGGTTGTTCTTTTTCTCCCTCAAAAAAAAAAAAAGTTAAAAAAAAGAAAAGGAAAATTCTCCAATGCCCACTTGGTAACATTATACCACTGCCTAATCAGTCCAGGTATCTGGAATTGTAGGTCTCATATAGTTCGTTATTAACTGATTAGAAATCATCAAACAACCCTTAAAAAGAATAATTTGGTCCCTATTCGCGTATAACCCCTTAATGTAGACACCTTGTATCTACTGAAAGCATGTGAAGATGAAAGTGGCCTAATTTCCGGGACAGATAGTTAAGAATTCCTATTTCATCCCCCAACCTCCGCAGCCTCCTCAATTAGTATCATCAGATTATCAATCATTGGATTAAGGGACAGTACAACCCTGAGTTGGGGCATGACTAATATGATCTCCCTGGGCTCTTTCAGACCATCATATGGAGGAGGGGAAATAGAATTGGCAGTGGTCACCACCCACCCACCACTTGCCCCAGAGGAGCCCTGAAGACCAGGCAGGTTCGATGGAGGAAACCCCAGGCTTTTTTCCCCGTGATGGGCAGACTGCTAAACCCTCCATAGTTCTGGTAGAGGAGTCCTGCAGACAGGCAGGCAGGCAGACGCCACACTTCTCCCTCTTTCCCAGATTCAGTTCCCCAGCCTAGGCCCATCTTGTGTTCCCAATTCCAAAGTTTTTACCCCTTCCGTAGTGCCCATCTGAGGCCAGACACCTACCATGGATCATCTAGGCCAGTGCTTCTTTAACTGAAAAACCTTATAAATCACTTGAGCCTATTAAAAATGCAGATTCTGATCCAAAATATTCCATGGGAGCCTGAGAATCTGCATTTCTGAAAAGCTCCCAGGGGACACCCTGGTTGCAGGTCCGTTGACCATACGTGGAAGAACAGGATCTAGGTGACTGCAGCAGTTCCTCCAGCTGTCTCCCAGGAAGGGTATGTCTGCCCACACCCTTCTCTCTGTCTGTTTTCCAGTGGCAATGAGAATCCTATCTCATCATTTCTTGATTCAAGAATGTCACTCCATGGCATAGTACACAATACACAATACAAACCTGGCTTATAAATTCCCCCTCAAATGTGGAAACACATCCCTCATAAGAGTCTCATTCTTTCATTACTCTTAAAGGTCCATATGCCTGGAATTACTGTGCCATTTCTTTTCTAACTCACCTGTCTATCTTTCATTTCCCAAGTTGTTCCATAGACAACCTTTAGGAAGTGTTTCTTGACCAATACCTCTTTCTCAGTTTCAACTCATACCTTCTCTTCCAGAATAACGATGCCTCAATCCCTGTCCAGTAATTAATCCTATTTCAGCCCATTTTTCTCCCCATGTAGGGGTATCAACTCTATCCCCAAAGAATTGTAGGTGATTTCATAAGATTTCTGCACCAGTCCCTCAAGAAGCAACTAAAGGAATAGGTAAGTGTATGGGTAATCTTGCTTCTGGCAGACTTCCCTGCAGCCACCTACTTCCTGTTGGGAAAAGGAGAAATTCAGCAAGTAAGAAAATATCTTCCCTCTCTCCCTCCCAGATCAGGCTCCATACATAAACACAATAGAAAAACACTGGCCTTCCTATACCAAAGCATAAAACTAACTGCATCAAGTCAGATGCCTGTTGTGCCCACACTTGAGCCAGTTTCGTCTGCAGGGAGTCCCTGGAATCAGGTAGAGCTGGTTGCATCTTCTATCATTTTCACACCTTCTAACGTCTCTCCACATCCCATGGGAAGATATGCAGCAGGACCAGAGGAGGTCATGGTGAGCATTCTCCTTCCCCAGGGCTGTATTTTCCCTGTTGCTCTTTGAATGAACGATACTGTTCTTCCTGCTGGATCTAGAGAAAACGTAAATCCTACTCCTTTCCCTAAGCAATATTCCACAGGGATGGAATATACAGGAGTGTCACCAGAAATCAGACATAGCCACACAACGACAAAACTAGAAGTGCCTGGGCACAGATTTGATGCTGGGAACAGACAGTTCTGGATGGGATAAATGTTGTTTGCCAAGGACATCTTCCAGAATAGTTTTAAATTGCTAATCTGTTTTAAAGAAACACAGATCTAGCCTGAAAGGGAGGAGAATATTCTGTACTTAGGAAAAGCATAAGACACAGTTCAATTGAACATGAATTTATTAAATGCTCATTATGTGCCTGGCCCTGCTAGGTGCTCTCTGTGAGTGAATAGGATGCACTACTTATCTATGTTCTATAATTAGGACCAAAAAGAAAGAAAAAAAGAAAGACTATGGTATGCTATTTTTTTTTAATTTCAGAATTATTGTACAGTTGACATGTAAAATTGTAAGATATTTAAATTATACATAGTGTTAATTTGATATGCATAATTGTGAAATGATTCATTATGCTTTGCCCACTAGAAAGCTTTAAAGATGGTATTTTTACCTAAATGCGTCATTGAATGAAGTTGATTGTACAAAGAGCACCTTTGTTTCCCTCACTTCAACCTGACATGGGAAGAGGCTTCAGCTGGACCTTGGTTTTCAAAGTTTGGTCCCTGGACCAACAGCATCAGCATCACCTGGGAACTTGTTAGAAATACAAGTTATAGGCCCCACCCAGGCCTTCTGAATTCCAAACACTGGGGACAGCGGTCCAGTAATCTGTTTCCACAAGCCCTCTAGGGGTCATAGCACCCCCTGAAGTTTGAGCACCATTGATTAGAGTACTATTCCTAGCCACCTTCCATGAGGCCCTCTCTCACTGGGACCTTGATTGATGAACTGAAGACATAACACTGAGCATAGCCGATTAGCTTCTTCTAGTGTTTTTGTGTGTGTGTGTGTGTGTTCTTTTTTTGTTCAGAACGAACCTACCCACAGACACATGCAATCCAACCTACTCATACAGGAGAAAAACTAAACAAGTCCCTCTCCTGTGGTGGTCAGCCAGGGACACTTAGCACTACTTGTGATGAGAAGTCTGTCAATTGCAGTGATGACAGATTAGCAAGCTAAGTAGGCTGCAGATCTACAGTTGATGGTTTCTTCATCTGTCTCTATGTCATGATTATCAGTAGGTTCCAAACAGAGGAGGTGGAAATGATATGCTCTTTGTTGGACCTCTACAGCTCCAACAATGGATTGTAGTGAAAAGTGGGCAGGATGCAGGTACAGATCACGTGCAGGTGAGAGACCTAGTTAAGAGAATAACAGCACAGAAGAACCAGAGGAAATCCTATAACTTTGCACATAAACTGAACTGTAAAAATGATCAGTTCTGACCTCTCCTATAACAGATAAATAAGCAAACATGGAAGAAACTGAGGGGTTTGCCCAAGGTCACATTGCTAGCTGGTGGTGGAAACAGGACGAAAACCTAGGACACTTGGCTCTCAGATGTGCACTCTCTGAGCAGATGAAACAAAGCAGACAACAGTAGAGAAACAAAAAAGTACAAGAATGAAGATTTCACTAAGAGAAATTCCAACCCAGGGATTTTCAGCCTGGACAGTGGGCTCAAAGCCAAAGTGCTTTGTGCTAGGGGGAAAGCTCTGACCCCAGTCCCCCTGTGCAAGCTCTCTTGCCCTGTACACAGTCAAGGCTCAAGCTACACAGAGTGTGCTCAGAAAACAGCTTCATTTCCCTGTGCCTTTCCTCCTGGTGCTCTCACTGCCTACACTCTCTCCCTGCCCCCCAGATGTGACAGATGCCATCCCTGAAGAGAGCTAACTCAAAAGCCATCCCTCAACAGGGCTCTCTTATGTCACTATCAACCCTCACCTCTGTGTCAGCCACAAATGATCATCCTCCACTCTGAATTCCCAAGACACTTGATTTGTATGTTACTTGTGACAACACAATCTACTTTGTGTTACAGCTGTGCTGTACCCTTTGTATTAGAGGATAAGCTTCCTAAGTGCAGAGGCCATATTTCATCTTTTTTTTTTGGTCTTTTCTAGTTTATTTTCATGTACTATAATGAACATGCAGTGTTGTTGTATTACTAAGAGGTGCACAGTACAGTGAGTCAATAATTCCACACATTTTTCAGTGACCATCAAGATTGGTGTACTCTTAATTCCCTTTATTTAAGTCACCCATTCCTTATCCCTCTTTCCTTTAGCAACCCTGAGTTTGTCCCCTTCATTTAGTCGTCTAGGGCATTGTGGTTTGGTTTATTTTATTTTATTTTATTTTATTTTTGGTATTGATATTTGTCTCTCTCTCTTCTTTTTTCATTTTATTTTTTTATTTCTTTAATTCTACTTTACAGTGAAAACATACAGCATTTCTAGTCTGACATATTTCAATTAGGATTATAATCACCCAGTTCATCTTTGGCATTACAAATGGCAAGATTCCATTCTTTACTGCTGAGCAATAGTCCATTGGATATACTTATAGATCACATCTTTTTTTTTAAGATTTTATTTATTTATTTGACAGAGAGAAACACAGCGAAAGAGGGAACACAAGCAGGGGGAGTGAGAGAGGGAGAAGCAGGCTTCCCGCCAAGCAGGGAGCCTGATGTGGCACTAGACACGGGGAGCATGACCTGAGCCGAAGGTAGTCGATTAATCAACTGGGCCACCCAGGCACCCCAACACATCTTCTTTATCTAGTCATCTATTGTTGCAAACTTGGGTGGCTTCCATATCTTGGCTATTGTAAATAATGCTGTGATAAACATAGGTGTGCATATATCTTTTCAAATTCATGAAACAAAAATGCTTTTGCACAGAAAAGGTAACCATTAATAACAAAAAAGGCAACCTACTGAATAGGAGAAGATATTCGCAAATGATATTTCAGTAAGGGGTTAATACTCAAAATACATAAAGAACTTATACAACTCAATACCAAACCAAAAATCCAATTAAGAAATGGGCGGAGGACCCGGATACATATTTTGACAAGGAAGACATACAGAAGGCCAACAGACACATGAAAAGATGCTTATCAGCATTACTAATCATCAGGGAAATACAAATGATTACTATATGTTGGCTAATTGAACATAAAAAAATTAAACATTTGTTAAACTCTTTGAAAAGTGCAGTCAAATGTGACTTTATACCTGTCAAGACCACAGAAATAAAAAAGACAAGACTAACAAGTGTCAAAAGATACAGAGAAAAAGGAACTCTCATGCGCTGTTGGTGAGAATGTCAGTTGGTGCAGGCATTACAGAAAACAGAGTGGAGATTCCCCCCAAAATTTAAAATAGCAATACCATATGATCCAGTAATTCTGCTACTGGATACTTTCTTAAGTGATCTCTACAGCCAGTGAGGAGATCAAACTCACCGGTTTGAGAGCAACAGTCATGCTCTACTGACTAAGACACCTAGGCACCTCCTTCCATAGTGGACATTTAACCAAAGAAAAAGAAGATACTTTTTTCAAGTTACTTTAATATTATTTTTATAAAAGCCAATAAGCAGCTATAGACACTATGAAAAAGTAGAAAGTAAAAGAAAAGGGGGGGAGGAGAGCAAAGACACATCCTTTACCATAAATACGAAGCTCTGTTAGTGTTCCCCCATCTGTATCATAGGATCCCATATTTCCATGTGTTCACGAGTACTCCCCATATTGTGTATGGGACAAGACAGTATTCAGCTGTGATGATGTAAAGCCAAATATGTACTGGATCTTCAAGTTCAAGGTCTAGAGTTAAGTGAGGTTAAGCTGCCAGGCTTTGCTGGATCCCATAGCCAAAGTAGATAGCAAACCCAATCAGCATCCAGACACCAAATCTCAGCCAGGTGCTACCTGACATCTGCATCATAAGGCAAACATTCACAAAGATGCTCAGGAGAGGGAGGAGAGGCAGAGCAGGGACCTTAAAGGGAAGGGCAGTGGAGCTCTGTGGCTGTCTCCAGATGACCCCAGTGATGCCCATGATGAGCACCAGGAGCAGCACAACCACTGTGATTGGCCCTGGGTCTCCAGAAAGCAGACCTGGCCAGTGAGCCAGCACCAGGCAGAGGAGAGTCAGCAGCAGAGCAAGCAGTGAGGAGCAAACATAGACAACCC
>PITA01032985.1:0-13313 GCA_004023965.1 Spilogale gracilis
CCTCATTTGTAATTAAATATTTGTTATCTTACATGTCTCCCTAAAGTAGAGCACAAATCTCATTATCAGCACAAAGACCGTGTCTGTTATGTTCCTACTTAAATATCCAAAGCTAAACAAAGAATAAACATTTAAGTCTAAATTCAGTAGTTATTATGTTATTTAATCATCAAATAAGAAGCAACAGAAAACACTAGAGGGAGAATCTGTTACATAACAGAATAAAAGCAAACATGAGTACAGATACAGAAAAATGATCACAGGAATAAAACCTGTTTAGAGCAATATTAGACTAAATTAAAGAGAGGAGACATATGAAGAAGCAAAGCAAACTGTACCATGTCGAAAACAGAGAAAAAATTGACAAAGAATTTTTGTTTACAGTTGGTTTTAACTTGCTTTGCCTGCACTATATTACTCTTTAAATGAGCAATAAAAAACAGGTGATATTTAAAGAGTTCAAGCTCAATGGGTGAGATGACTCTTAAATTTACAACACAGAAGAGTCAGATTTGTGTTTGTAAAGGAACCCTCTAGCATCAGTGCAGAGAATGAACAAGAGAGAAGGCTGGAAACAAAAATACTGATTCTAAAACTATTACAATTAGTATTGGTCAGAGGTGTGTGGTCCACCTAATACCAAGATACAAGAGGTAGAGCAGGCTTTATCTGTGCAGGAAAAAAAAGTGGTCTTAGTCTCAATGACTGAGACTGCTGAGGGAATGATGGAGGCTGATGAAGGAATATTCTAAACAAGATGTAAGCTTAAGAATATGCCATCAAGGAAGAATAAATGCATAACTAGGAAACAAAGCAATAAGTATAAGAACTATTGCAGTAAGAAAAAAGGTTATGAAAATAAGGCACAGCTTCTGTTTGTATCCTACTAAACACAACAAGGGATGAACAAAGATAAAGACAAATGAGGGTGATCTGAAGCATAGTTTGATGATTAATCTGCCAAATACAATTTGTGTTCCATTATGTTACTCACATGCATCCCTCTGGTAAACTAAGAGAATGTGCTGGAATCTTAAAACCAAAAAGGAAGAAATAAAGGCTAGAACTGTTCTAGGTCTGTGGAGATGAAGAAAAAAGGGAATGACTCAAAAGATAAAGTTAAATGAGTTAGATTTTATAAGCTAGGTATTAAAAGTTAGAAACAACGGCACTGGATAACAAATAGAAGTGAAAGACATCCAGCAGTACCAAATCTGTGAATGCTCACCCCAAATACACAAATATGTATAAAACACAAATACATATTTATATATCATATAAAATTTGAAAATATATTCATCATAAAACCTATGAAAAGTATAAAATTTAAAAAGTTACAGTATTTCCTTCCCTTATGCTAATAGAATTCTTGCTCATCCCCTCTTTTGGAAACACTAATGATTTTATGTGTTCAACATTTCTCCCACAATAACAAAAGATTTCTCAAGAGCATGGTATTTTATATCTTGTATATATTCCCACAACACCTTCGATAGTGCTAAGAAACACACCAGAACTGCTTCACAGTTCTAGAAGAATTCCTTACCTAAACTTCTCTTAATATATTGCTCTAGTATGAGAAAAATCACCTTATGCATTTGATTTATCTGACAGTAAGAGCCATTTAATTTCAATATCAGTGTTAAAATAGATAATCCATTAAAGATATTTTAAGTTAGTCCTTAATATACAACATTCAATTGAAGGAAGATTTAAAAGTTAGATGAAAAATGCATTTTCAACCATCTAATAATATCAAAGAAATTATCAATGAATGGTACAATTATAGATGCCCAAAGATTGGTCTAGTTTATAGTAGGAAACTAGAAATTGCCAAAGAAAAAGCATAACTAAGTTTCAAAATTTCAACCAAACATCCTACCAAGACAAAATTTCTTACAGTTATTTTAATTATACAATTATCCAAAGCTAATAATAAAGCTGACAGAAAGTTGGTGTAGATAGTCTAGAAATAAACCCCTGCCAATTTATGAGTTATTTTAATCTATAAAAATAATTCTTTCGGGGGCACCTGGGTGGCTCAGCCAGTTAAGTATCTAACCATTGAGTTCAGCTCAGGTTATGATCTCAGGGTCATGGGATTAAGCCCCGTGTCAGGCTCCATGCTCAGGGGCAGTCTGCTGGAGATTACCTCTCCTTCTGCCCCCCACCCTGACTCTTGCACAGGCTCGTTCACTCCCTCTGTCTCTCTACAAATAAAATATAATAAATCTTTTTAAAAATAATTTTTACCAAAATTAGAACATAACATAATAAAAAAAGAAAAAATATTTTTCTATCTTTGTAATTCTTCACATTTGTACATACCTGTAAATATGAAACATAGGAGTTATTAGGATTAGCTAATTAAAGGGTCATAAATTCACAAAATAACCACAGAACTTCTCTCTCTTTTGACCATGAAATCTATTAAATATTAACAATACCATATGACAAAAGAGAATAGCATTTTCCTATAGTTCATAATCCAACATGACAAATCAATAAAATTCCAAAATTCAATTAAAATATAAGACACTTTCCACTAAGAATTATTAAGGCCTAAATCCTAAAATAAGAAAAACAGACTGCAAACATCTCTTAGGGTCCTTACACTTCTAGGTATCTATAAACTGCATAATGGAACTAAAGTCTTTCTTAAGGTTTAAATTTTCTGTCTTTGAACAGTCAAATTAAAAATTACAAAATAATCATTACTGATAAATGGCAGGAGAAATTATATTTTATTCTAAAATAATGTTTTTATAATTGGCTAATATTCTCATGTATACATGTTATTCTATAACTCTTACCCAGTTCACTTGATTTCTTCTGAAGCTCCATGGTAAGTATTCTCAATTGATCATCACTTTTTTCCAATCTTGTAAAATATAGTGGTTTACAATGTAAAACATTCTTTTAATCAGAATTCATCTAGTAACTAAAATTGGTGCAATTAAAAAATATATCTTGCACAGATTCACTAATTCAATTATGAAACATTTTTTGAGTACCTACAATGCCATTTAGCATAACACTTCAAAATTATGTCTTAATATATAGCTGCATATTTATTACATCCAAAAAATCTTAAAGCTTATGGTGACAATTTACCACTTAGCTATTGATGATAATCAAATTAATGTATCCTAGAACTTTGAAAGACACTGAATATGTAACTATTATTACATCAAATTCTGCCTTAGGAACAATATAAATGTGAGAATTGTGCAATTCACTTAATTCCTCTGGCTTTCTGCTTCCTCCTCTATAAAACTGAGGTAATTGGAACAGATATTTAAAGTCACTTACAGTTTCAAAATTTGAAAATTGCTTAGAAAGAGCAACCAAGAATATATAAGATGAGCTCATCTCTTTAGTAAAGCTAACTTTTCTTTCTTTTTTTTTTTAAAAAAAAGATTTATTTATTTAACAGACAGAAACACAGCTAGAGAGGGAACACAAGCAGGGGGAGTGAGAGAGGGAGAAGCAGGCTTCCCGCCGAGCTGGGAGCCTGATGTGGGCTTGATGTGGGGCTCGATCCCAGGTATCCGGGATCATGACCTGAGCCGAAGGCAGTCGCTTAACCAACTGAGCCACGCAGGCGTCCCTAACTTTTCTTCTTCCACCATACATAAGCAGTAGAAAAAATATGCTGGTCACGACTTCACAGAAAAGCTTATTCCTCTCTTTCATCCTACCAGATTTAAATAACCCTAATGCTAATGGGACAAAAACAATCACTCAGGCCTCATAACACAGCTTTATAAATACAAATATAAAAAAGTGAAAAGAGTAAGTTTTTAATTCAAGTTTTAGACAAGCTGTTATTTAGAGGAAATGCAAATAAATATTTTATAGTCACTCATATTCATTAATTCATTAATTTAATAAAAGTGTGTGAGTACCTACTCTGTTCCAGGCTAGGTACTAATTTTATATATCAGACAGGTTATACACCCCAGTAAAACAAACCCACACCCTAGGAAGTTATTTCTATGAAGCTAATAATAATCCACAGTTTAATTAACTATGTCCTATCACTGCATCAGCACTTAACGAACTTGTCTATATAGCTTGAGTCTGTGACAAAGTACGTATGGGAACTAAGAGAATACATGCCATCTTTTCCCAGGATACCTGCTTACCTCATACAAACTTTTAAAATGTATTCCCATTTTTTACATTAAAAAAAAAAAAAAAAAACTTAGGTATTGCCTGGAAGGCTCGGTGGGTTAAGCGGCTGCCTTCAGCTCAGGTTATGGGTTCAAGCCCCACCCTGCTCTGCAGGGAGTCTGCTTCTCCCTCTCCCTGGGCCCCTCTCCTCACTCAAGTGCACAGGCTCGCTCGCTCTCTCTCTCTCTCTCTCTCTCTCTCTCTCTCTCATAAATAAAATCTTCTAAAAAAGAGACTTAGTAAAAGATGTTATAGGAAGTCAGTTGACAATGAAAATACAACAAATAGTGAAAATAAGTTGTTTTTATTCAGCTAAATAAATATTTTTACCTTTGCTGTTCTGTTGTCAATAATTCTTTCAAGTTGCAGATAGAAGTTTTAAGTTCAGAAACCATAAATGAATGAGCAGCTTTAGATTTATTAAATTCTTCCATTTGAGCTTCTTTTTCTGCAGTGAGCTGATATATCTTTTTTGTTGCTACCTGTAAATCTTCCTCTAAAGCCTTTTGAGTACTCTAAATGAAACAAAGTACAAAACAAATGCTATAATCCAAGCGGCAGCAAGAAAAAATAAACACTAAAGTCATCTGCTTCTGTAATTTGCTGACTCTCCCTCCCTCTTTATTCTATTAATCCCCTTCACTACCATACACCCTGGTCAACCTGGAACGCCCCCCTGCCCATTCAATACTCCTATTTCAATTCACCATTCTCCCAAAGCCAATCTATAGTCCAAACCTCCAAATGGAGTCTTCCATGCCATAATGTTCTTTTATTTTGAAACAACTATAGCAATTTTTGCCTGAATCACTGTTGAAATCTAGCATGATCTTATATTCTGATTATACTTTTGATGTGTTTCTATCCAGTGTTTTCAATTAAACTATAAGCATTTTGTAGGCTGGGATTTTATCTGCTCTGTTTGAAGTTCTGGGTCCTTGTACATAGTATTAGCATTCCATAAATATCTGTTGATTCACAGTGTGAGGCTTATCACACTTATCGGTTTTTATATCATACCACATTTCTCTGCAAAGATATTTTAATATCTTCTAGTTCTGCTGTCAAATGATCCTGCTTTTCATTTGATTCTTTTAAGTTTTCATTCTGTAATTCTAAAAGAGAGTGTATTGGATTAGTAGTACTTAATAAAAGATATATTCCAAGAAAGAAAATTATTTGTTATAATTACTTTTTTTCCTCCATGAGATACTCTAAGTATAATTATGTAAATATAGAAGTACTGATATTGGTCATAATCTACTTTTATTGACTTTTCACGACTATTATTACCCAAGCAGTCAATGGTGAGTATATGAGGATTTTTGGTCCTACATTTTTAATAATAGCTAAACATTGGAAACAACCTAATATTCAACAAGAGATAAACTATAATGGTACATGCATACAATGGCATATCATGTAGCCACTATAAATGATGATAGGCTTTATTAATCACTAATTTGGATATATATTCACAAAACATCACACAATAAAAAGGGCATGTTTAAATGATATCTATGTAAATAGTGCATGTGAAAGGAAACAATACACACAAAAATATTACAAGTAATTTGTCTCCTAATGGTGAAATAATTCCATATTTTATTTTCACCATTGCCCATCTTGAGTTTCAGATTTTTCTAAACTATTACACTCAGGGGCGTCTGGGTGGTATGGTTGGTTAGGCATCTGACTTGATTTTGGCTCAGGTCATAATCTCAGGTTTGTGAGATCAAGCCTGGCACTGGGCTCCACGCTCAGCACAGAGCCTGCTTGAAGTTCTCTCTTCTTCTCTCTTTGCCCCTAATGCACAGTTTTTTCTCTCTCTCCCTCTTTCTCAAATAAATATTCAAATAATTAAAATAAAATATTATATTCATATACTGAAATATTATGAAAAAATCTTTTGACTCCATAGCTAATGTTTATTAAATACTAAGTGTTAGTACTAGTCTATGTACTTTATGTGTATATGTGCATTCACTTTTAAACCTCATAAAAATAGTAAGATGAAAAAAGAAGTTCACGTTCTCTTCCCTGATTTCATCTAAAAATAGTAAGATGAAAAAAGAAGTTCACGTTCTCTTCTCTTCCCACTCAAATTACTCTATGTCCTCTTACTAGCTACCTAACCTTGGGCATGATACTTAACCAGTCTGTTTCCACTTTTCTCAACTGGAAAAAGATGTTACAATAGTGATAGTTATTCATATCTTAAAGGGTTGCCGTTAGGAGTAAACAAAATAACACAACTTAAAATATTTAATAACCGTGTCTAGTATATAGTCAATAAATGTTAAAGATTATCATGACAATGGTAATGATGGTGTATACTAGAAATTAGACCTTAAAATTCATGGTATTTACAATGTAAAAGGGCAAGCAGACAAATGATCAATGATAAGTACAGAGAGGCACTCACTCAAGTTCTGGCATTTAATATAGACAGGGGGCACCCAAGCCAAAAAGGATCAATAGAAGTCAGAGGTAAGGGGAGACAGACAGACAAAGAGAAAGTTCAAGGAAGGCTTCCAGAAAACATTAGCACAGTTCAAACATTTTGAAAGTCAGTAAGAATTAACAAGAGTAAGTCAGAGTTGGGAGAGAAAAAGAATATCACAGACAGGTGAAAAGAGCATGTACAAAGACAAAAATTACAGAGAAAGAGGATACATTCCAGGGTCTAAAGGAAATTTATTTCAATAGCATGAAAAAGCTGAGACACTCTTTACATAAGAACAAACAAAAACAAACCAATCCTCAAGCATATATGCAGCCCAGGTTCACATGATCTGAGTGATCCAAGGAGCCCCAGGCCTTGAAACTGATTTAAGACTGTATTAGATAGGTAGAGCCACCATGCACACAACAAAGTAAATGGGAATCCTTCCAGGAGGAAGATATGTTATCCACGTACTAGGCAGGCCTTAAATTCCTTAAATTACTCTTCCAAATAATTTCTTCAAGAAAAATAATAAGCATGGGGTCAAAGACAACAAAGCACACAAGAAAACAAGGTGCTGTGACTAAAAACTATCAGAAACAAAAGACAGAATGAGGCTCACAAACATTTAAGACAAAGATGATCAAAAACAGGGGTGCCTGGGTGGCTCAGTCGTTAAGCATCTGCCTTCTGCTCAGGTCATGATCCTGGAGTCCCAGGATCAAGCCCCGCATCAGGAGCCTGCTTCTCCCTCTCTCCCTCTCTTACTCCCCCTGCTTGTGTTCCCTCTCTCTCTGTGTTTCTCTTTGTCAAATAAATAAATAAACTCTTTTAAAAAATTAAAATGTTATCAAAAACAAACTATAACTTTAAAAATAACAAAAAAACTATATAAAGTAGAATAGCAAATTTGAAAAACAAGAATAGCATCTTAATATAAACATCTTAATTACTAAAAATAAAATGTAAAGATTGATAGTGGATGAGAAACAAATGAAGAGGGAATTAGTGAACAACAAAATAGGTTAAAAGAAATCATCCAAAATAAGGCACAGAGGGGCACCTGGGTGGTTCAGTTGTTAAGCAGCCGCCTCTGGCTCAGGTCATGATCCCAGGGTCCTGGGATCGAGTCCCACATTGGGCTCTCCACTCAGTGGAAAGCCTGCTTCTCCCTCTCCCACTCCCACTCCTGTGTTCGTTCTCTCTCTCTCTCTCTCTCTCTCTCTCTCTCTCTCTCTCTCGTCAAATAAAAAGACTTTAAAAATTAAATTAAACTAAAACATAAAAAAATAAGGCATAGAAAGGCAAAACTGAAAACATGAAAAACAGATTAAAAGCCATAGAAGACAGAGTTAGAAAATTAACATTTTTTGTTTACTCAAAGTTCCAGGACAGAAAACAGAAAATAGAGCAAATACAATGTTTGAAGAGAAGCAATAATAAAGGACACTAATTTTCAGATTTAAGCTGCAAAATAAAACCCATACTTATATCATACTGAAAATCCTAAAAATCAAAGAAAAAAATCTAAAAAGACACACAAGAGATAAATATACCTTATCTTCATAGATTCAAAGTTACATTGACCAATAACTTCTTAAAATCAACAAAAGAAGCCGAAAGAATTCAGAATGATAACTTCAGTGTCCTAAAAGAAATTTCTAAACATAACAGTGTGCAACCTAGAAATACATATCACGCAAAAGTAGTCTTTGACAGACAAGAATGAATAAAGAAATGTTCAGACAAATAGGATGGAAGACAAATTATTACAAGCATAACCACAGTAAAGGATACTCCAAACATTCCTCGTTAAAGCAGAAAGAATATGATCCAAGTTAAAGATCTGACATGTAAGAATTTAAGAGCAAAGAAAAACACATAGATAAAACCAAATAAACATGGTCTACATAGAAGACTAATAATGTGGGAGGGGCAAGATGGTGGAGAAGTAGGAGACCCTGTTTCAAGCGGTCCCCTGGAGGGAACTAAATATCTACCAGAACACTCTGAACACCCATGAAATCAGCCTGAGATGTAAGACTACACACTTCTGGACCCCTGCGGGGTGGGTATAGAAGAGCATCCGCAGAGAGGTAAAGCAGAGCGGGAGCACTCGAACTGATTTTGAGGAAAAACAGAAGGGGGAGGGAGCCACCAGAAGTAACCCATTGGAAAGTAATACCCCAATACAAAACTGCCCTGTGCTTCAGGAGCAGCATCAACTTGCAGTCTGGTTAAAAGCACTTAAAAACAAAGGGTCTTAAGAGACAACTCAGGGAATCTGACAGCCACTGGCAGGGACACAAAACTGCAGTCCCGGGCAGTAGAAGCTGCTCCCCAGTGCCTGAGTAAACCCATCGGTGGTGAAGTCCCTGAAAAGGCACTTGCACCACCGCTTGGGCTAGGCACATGCAACCTGCAACGGGAGTCACTCTCCCCGCAGCCTTCCTCATGACGTTTCGGACCTAGAAGTCCCAGAACACCCAGTGTGGGTGTGGGCTCCAGAAAACATCCCAGCAGTGACAGGCTCACACAAACCAATACCACTCGCAGTTTCTGTGGCACCGGAGTGAAGGGACAAGCGGGGGGCCTTAGGCACCATTCTGGCTGGTGACTGGGGGTGTGCACTACCTGTGAGAGGTGGCGGGATACAGGGATAGAGGGGGAGTCTGTGTGCCCTGAAACATCCAGAGGGGAGCAGACTGAGGCCTCTCTCCAAGATGGAGGTATGGGTGCGGACAGCTTACTTCCCTCTGACTCTCCAAAAACCTGCAAAAAGCCACAAAAGAACAAAACCTCCCAAGAACAAAAGCCTGAAAAACTGGTTTCCATAGAGCCCAGCCCCTTGATAGGGACCTGGATCATTTCTGCCTAGACTGACTGAAAATCAATGCAGCAGGCCCTCCTCCAGAAGGCAAGCCAGAAGAACAAGAGGACAACCACCAAAGGGTCTCTATAAAACTGTAAATTCCTAACATAGGGAAAGAAACATATTAAGCTCCTGATACTATCCCAAAACCTGTATATTTTATAGATACAGCTTTTCATTTTATTTTTTAACTTCTTTTCATTTTTATTTCAAGTTTCTTTAAATTTTAAAGTCATTCTCCCAATTCTTTTATTTTTTAATCCACTTATTATTACAACTTGATATTTAATACAACATTCCATAACTTCTTAACTTGAACCTTTTTCATACATACACCCGTTTTTCCTTTTTTTAATAACATAAAGAGGGGGGCCTGGGTGGCTCAGTTGGTTGGGCAACTGCCTTCGGCTCAGGTCATGATCCTGGAGACCCGGGATCGAGTCCCTCATTGGGCTCCCCGCTCGGCGGGAAGCCTGCTTCTCCCTCTCTCACTGCCCCTGCTTGTGTTCCCTCTCTCACTGTGTTTCTGTCAAATAAATAAAATCTTTTAAAAAAATAACATATAGATATAAGCTTCAAGATAATCCTTCATTCCTATTCAATATTAACCCTATCATAAACCAATTTAAATTTTCCCTATAGTTCTAGAAAGTTCAGTCCTCTAACATTAATACACCCAGGAGGAACTGAAATATTTTCCTTGCCCGTAACGAGGGATTGTACTCACCTTCCCATCTTATTCTTCGGTCAGCGTTTGTGTGTGTTTCTTTTTGCCTCTGTACTATATAAATCTTATTCTTGGGGGTCATGTGGACTGGGTTTTGCTTTTTGCTTTTTTCCTCTTTCTTTAAATAAACAGTCTTTTGTTTATTCTTTTTGCTTTTCTGCCATATAAATTCTACCACTGGGGCCCATTTTGACCAGGTTTTTTCTCGCTTTTTTCTCTTTTTCTCTCTCTTTTTTCTTTTTTCTTCCTTTTCAGTGGTAACTTCTGACTACTCTGAAACTTTCCAATGGGAAACTCACCTCGATCGTGGTTGATATATTCAGCAATACATCCCCTCAATCATTGGTGAGCCAATATGTCTCAGAGGAGGAACACCCAGCAGAAGAAAAACCTTGGACACTGCAACCCCTGCAAAGAACTACTGGATATGGACATAAACAATATGACAGAAATGGAATTCAGGGTAATAATAATCCAAGCAAGGGCTAAATTGGAAAAGACCATTAGTAGCAAGACAGAAACTCTAAGCATGGAAGTGAAAGCCAACCAGGCAGAGGTTAAAAATGCTATCAGTGAGATCCAATATAATCTAAATACTCTAATAGCTAGGCTAAGTGAAGCAAAAGATCGCATTAGTGATCCAGAAGACAGATTGATTGAGGAGGACCAGGAGAAGTCTTGGAACAAACAGCTCAAATTCCATGAAAATAGAGTTAGGGAAATAAATGATGCCATGAAACATTCCAGTATCAGAATTATTGGAATCCCTGAGGGAATTGAGAGAGAAAGACTAGAAGATATAGTTGAACAAATCCTGGATGAAAATTTCCCTAATCTGGGGGAATAAAAGAAGTGTTTGTGTCTTGCTCGAGGTAAAGAAGACACCTCCCAAAATCAATAAGCCTAGAAAAACCTCCAGGTACATAATTGTGAAATTCACGAATTATAAATTCAAACAATATGTCTTAAGGGCAGCTAGGGGGAAGAGATCTCTTATGTACAGAGGGAGGACCATCAGAATAATGTCAGACCTGTCCACAGAAACCTGACAAGCCAGAATGGCTGGCAAGACATATTTAGGAAATTAAATAAAAAATATATATACAACCAAAGATAATGCACCCAGCAAGGTTGACTTTCAAAATGGAGGAATGAGATAAAGAGCTTCCAGGACCAAGGTCTCGAAGATTATGCAACCACCAAGCCAGCACTTCAAGAAATCTTAAGAAGGGTTCTATAAAAAAGGAACAAACCCAAGAGTGACAAAGAACAGAAATTTACAGAGGCAATCTATAGAAGCAAGAACTTCACAGGCAACATGATGTAAAAAAAAAAAAACAAAAACATATCTTTCAATAATCACTCTCAATGTGAATGGCCTAAATGCTCCAATAAAACAGCACAGGGTTGCAGACTAAATAAGTGACAGGACCTGTCCATATGCTGTCTACAAGAGACACATTTTGAAACTAAAGTTACATCCAGACTGAAAGTGAGGGGATGGAGAACCATCTTTCATGTCAATGGACCTCAAAAGAAAACTGGGGTAGCAATTCTCATACCAGACAAATTAGATTTAATCTAAAGGCTGCAGTCAGAGATATAGATGGACACTACATCATTCTTAAAGGGTCTATCCACCAAGAAGATCTAACATAAATATAAATATTTATGCCCCCAACATGGGAACAGCCAACTACATAAGCCAACTGTTAAGCAAACTTAAGAGTCATATTGATACAAATACATTAATTGTAGGAGATCTTAACACACCACTCTCAGCAATGGGCAGATCAAGTAAGCAGAAAATCAACAAAGAAACAAGAGCTTTGAATGACACACTGGACCAGATGGACCTCATAGATATAGTCAGAATATTCCATGCCAAAACAGAATACTCATTTTTCTTGAGTGCATATGGAACTTTTTCCAGAATAGACCACATACTAGGTCACAAGTCAGGGCTCAATGGATACCAAAACATTGAGATTATTCCCTGTTCTCTGACAACAATACCTTGAAACTGGAACTCAACCACAACAAATAGTTCAGAAGGAATTCAAACACTTGGAAGCTAAAGACTACCCTTCTCAAGAATCAGGTTTGGATCAACCAGGAAATCAAAGAACTTAAACATTTCATGGAAACCAATGAGAAAGAAGATACACCAATCCAAAACCTATGGGATACGGTAAAGGTGGTCCTAAGGGGGAAATACAAAGCCATCCAGCCTCTCTCAAAAAAAAAAATGGAAAAATCCGAACACACCAGGTCTCTTTAGACCTTAAAGAACTGAAAAATCAACAACAAATTAAGCCAACCCCACACACAAGCAGGGAAATAATTAAGGTTAGAGCAGAGATCAATGAATTAGAAACTAGAGATAGAGTAGAATACATGAATGAACTAGAAGCTGGTTCTTTGAAAGAATTAATAAGATCAATAAACCAGCTCCCCCGAGCGTGTGGGCAGCCCCCGAACGTGAGCGTCCCCCGTGCGTGTGGGCGCCCCCGTGCGTGTGGGCAGCCCCCGTGCGTGTGGGCTCCCCCCGGGCGTGTGTGCAGCCCCCGAACGTGAGCGTCCCCCGGGCGTGTGGGCAGCCCCCGAACGTGGGCGTCCCCCGGGCGTGTGGGCAGCCCCCGAACGTGGGCGTCCCCCCGTGCGTGTGGGCAGCCCCCGAACGTGAGCGTCCCCCGTGCGTGTGGGCGCCCCCGAGCGTGTGGGCTCCCCCGTGCGTGTGGGCAGCCCCCGAGCGTGCGGGCAGCCCCCGAGCGTGCGGGCGCCCCCGAGCGTGCGGGCGCCCCCCGGCGTGTGGGCTCCCCCCGGGCGTGTGTGCTCCTCCCGGGCGTGTGGACTCCCCCAGGCGTGTCGGCGCCCCCGTGCGTGTGGGCTCCCCCCAGCGTGTGGGCGCCCCCGTGCGTGTGGGCGTCCCCGAGCGTGTGAAGATGTGGTCCATATATACAATGGAATACTACGCCTACATCGAAAAGGACAAATATCCAATTTTTGTAGCAACATGGACTGGACTGGAGGAGATTATGCTGAGTGAAATAAGCCAGGAAGAGAGGGTCAAGTATCACATGGTTTCACTT
>PITA01032986.1:0-13293 GCA_004023965.1 Spilogale gracilis
AAAAAAAAAAAAAAAAAAAAAAAAAAAAAAAAGATGAAACCCCATCCTATCATATATAAAAATGTTACTAAATCTACTGGTCATTTCTTAGTTAATATCTTCGAGTCTGACCAGCATTTGGCTCTGTTCACCAGTCTTCTGCCTTTAAATACTTTGTTTAAATTTATCTATACTTTTTAAAATGAAATTACTAACTAATATGTACTCGTAGTAAACAAAAAGTAAAATCTTTTTTTTAAAGATTTTATTTATTTATTTGACCGAGAGAGATCACAATAGGCAGAGAGGCAGGCAGAGAGAGGAGGAAGCAGGCCCCCTGCTGAGCAGGGAGCCCGAAGCGGGCCTCGATCCCAGGACACTGGGATCATGACCTGAGCCGAAAGCAGAGGCTTGACCCTCTGAGCCACCCAGGCGTCCCCAAAAAGTAAAATCTCGAAAAAAGTTTTTATACAGAAAGTTTAAAACCTCAGGGTGCCTGGGTGGCTCAGGTTCTGGGAACCCCTGCTCAGCAGGGATCGTGCATCTTCCTCTCTGTGTGTGCACACGCTCTCAAACAAACAAATAAAATCTTTTTTAAAAAAAGAAAAGGAAGTTAAAAAACTCAGATCCCAGCTGTTAACGACTAATACACATCCTTCAGGATGTTTTCTGTTTATATCAGAGACTTTCAGAAATTACAAAAAATTCATCCCCAGTATATAAAAAACAAAGAAATGCCAAGTGTGAAAATATTGGGATATATTAAAAACTCGTCAGTTAACTCATAAAAAAGACATGCACGATGGTTGTATGCATAATAGTTATGATGAGGGAACAGAAGGCAAAGTGAGGACAAAGCAGAAGCTGACATCCCACAACAGCCCCCCACACCCCACAGTGGGATGTATGGGACATTCTTCTCGCACTCCTGGCTGCCCTAAAGCTAAGGAAAGGAAAAACAAATAGTTAAGTTATAGAGATCACAATCCTGCAAGACTGAGTCCCCCTCAGTTTACATGAACAAAGCATTTCTATCAATGACGTAGCTTCCAGCAGGAAATGTCGATACAAGTACATGTCCCACAGCCTGCAACCCCTTAAGAGCTACTTGAAGCAGGCAGAGTGATGTTCCCCCAGGAAGCTCCCAGCTGTCTTCATGTTAGAGCCTTGCTGGGGGGGAAACAACCTCAGCTTGACAACGCAAGGCCTCCGGGATCCCGTGAGTCTTCTTTAACGCATGAAAATACTTTAGAAAGCTCCCTTTTCCTTCCCTCCCCCAGCCCCCTAGTACGTAATCAGCCAGCCCTGACAACCCGGGGCAGCAGCGCGCTCTCTGCCCAGGGGCCTGTCCCCATATGTTAATAAATCACCTTTCTGCACCACTGACGTGGCAAGAATTCTCTTTCTTGGTCTTTGGCCCCGGACCTCACCCCACCGAACCGAACCTCTGTTCCAAAACCCCATCAGTTACACAGCCATACATAGTACTTCTGTGAAGATAACAGGGAAAGTGTAAGTTTGGGACCTTGCTGAACTTGAGACTGAAGCTAGATGACCTTCAGTGATAACAAGTATCTAAACTCAGGGGCTCCTGGCTGGCTTAGCGGGTGGGGCACGTGGCTCTTTCTCTGGGCTGTAAGTTCAAGCCCCTCCTTGGGTGTAGAGATTACTTTAAAAAAAATTAAAATCTTAAAAAACATAATAAATAAATTCAGTCTATCACCTAAAAAGAAACCCAGTACTAAAACCATACAGAAATACTATTCATACTGTTCTGTGATTTGGCTTTAAAAAAATAAGTGGGCAAATATTTGTCAGTTACGACATGTAGCTATGTATTCTTATTAATGATCACATACTCCTCCAATATTATGTTTAATTATAAGTTATTTGGGGGCGCCTGGGGGGCTCAGTTGGTTGAGCATGGAACTCTTGATCTCTGCTCTGGTCTGATCTCAGGGTCATGGGTTCAAGCCTACCGTTGGGCTCTGCTCTGGGCGTGGAGCCTGCTTTTAAAAAAGGTTATTTAAGGATGCCATTTGGTGGGCATTGGGGAGTTTCTAATGTTTAACTATCAGCAGGAGTGCCCCACTATACTATCTGTAACCTATGTGTGGGTATATATTTTTCTCACTAGTGTTGGTATTCCTCTAGCGTAATCTCCTACTAATGGGTTGACTGCTGGGTTTGTAGCTTGTACTTCGTAAATTTTAATAGATCTTTTGCAATTTTCTTTCAGTGTGGTTGAGCCAGTCAACACCTGCATGGACAGCATTTCAGAAATCTAAAGTGGGAGTAAGGGAGGGAGAGTGAGATCTTATTGTTGTAAGTGGCATGTCCTTACGGATAAGGTAAGTGTGTAAGTTCAGTTATGCTCATTAACCATTTGATTTTCTTTTTTTAATATTTTATTTTTAGATTATATTTGTTAGAGAGAGAGATAATACAAGCAGTGGGGAGCAGCAGGCAGAGGGTGAAGCAGGCTCCCCACTAAGCAAGGAGCCCAATGGGGGGCTCCATCCCAGGACCCTAAGATCATGACCAGAGCCCAGGGCAGATGCCCAACCCATGGAGCCACCCAGGCATCCCAAGCATTTGTTTTTTAATCTGTGAATTGACCATACATCGTGGGGCTTTTGTTGTTATTTTTTTTCTATCGAGTTTTCTTGGTAAATATAATTTCATATAATCATTGGTTTATCTTATTAGTCATAAAACATCTATAAGGTCAGGTGACTTACGCAGCAATGACTATTTGCGTGACAATTTCCTAAGCATTTTACTGATGTTATGTAATAACATCAGTGTTTTTTTTTAAACTAAGAGTATTAAGGGGCGCCTGGGTGGCTCAGTTGGTAAAGCGACTGCCTTTGGCTCAGGTCATGATCCCGGAGACCCGGGATTGAGCCCCACATCGAGCCCCACATCGAGCCCCACATCGAGCCCCACATCGGGCTCCCTGCTCAGCAGGAAGCCTGCTTCTCCCTCTCTCACTCCCCCTGCTTGTGTTCCCTCTCTGGCTGTGTTTCTCTCTGTCAAATAAATAAATAAAATCTTAAAAAAAAAAAAAACTAAGAGTATTAACCCAAGAGGTTCGATTAATTGAAAATATCCTTTCTAAGTACCTTGTCTCTGAGGCTCAAATTCTGTATTAAATCCAGAATATTGCAACCCTTCGTTGAACAGTCGTTATTGTCTGCTTACTCTGGCCTCGGTGTAGTACGACGATCAACGCCGTCCAGAGGAAAAGGGGTGTGAAGCAGCCTTCAGTGCAACTCGTACTTGGTGAGTAGCAGCTCTGCCCGCCGCGCCCCTGCTTCCGCTGGGACCCGCCTTGAGTCTCCCGAGGTGAGTCTGTGTGCTGGCGGGTGCGTCCCTCTCGAGGAACAGGGGCGACTGCAGCGCGGGTGACTAGCCCACGGGGTGGTTTCGGGCGGACGGAAGGTATCTTGAAATTCGGTGAACACGGGAGAGAAGAGAGCGCCTGCAACGCAGTGGAGAACAGAGCTACGAGGTTCCACAAGGAGGCAAAAACACCAACAATTTGGTGGGAAAGAACATGTACCCCTCCAAAACTTTGCAGGCGCTGTCGAGGGCACACACACTCTCACGCGTGCAGGAGTCGGGGGCCCTCCGTGCGGCTCCCACCGTGGGGGGGTCGCGGTTTCCCACGCTGCGCGGGAAGGAGCCGCGCGGGGACCGTGCGCCCTGAGCCCCGCGCAGGCTGGCACCCCGGCCGCCCCGGACCTGGCCCGCGCCCGCTCAGCCCGCCCGGTGTGGCGGTGCACACTCTTCCCTTGCGCGGCGCTCGCGCGTCTGCTTTCCCCCAGACTCGTCCTCACCTGCAGCCGAGGCATCGCAGACCCTTGCCCAGGCCTGGAGTGCGGATACGCCACCTAAACAGGGACTCGCAGCGCCAGCGCGACGGGCAAACAGGAATGCGTGGCGGGTTCCGCTGCGGAGGTGGGGAATGGGTCCCGGCAAAGCGGGGTGCGCCGCTGGGGGTGCGCCTCCCGGGCGGCGGGCGGCGGGCGGGGCCCAGCGGGCCTGGCTGCACCTGCCGTCGGGTGTTCGCCGAGGAGCGCACCACCACTCCCCGGCGGCCGGTTTCGGGGGTGCTCTGACTCAGACGGAGGCTGCGACCAGTGAGCCGGGGCAAGGGCCTGTGCAGGACAGCAGGGGGGAAGAAAGCGGAGGTTGGGCTCCCACGTGACGGGTGGCCCAGTGGTTAAGGAGATGCACTGCTAATCCCTTGTGGTCCGCACACGTGGGTCCGAGTGCCACCTCCGTGGTCGGGCCCACCATCCGCAACGACGGCTAAGCGCCTCCCGCTCGGTGAGTTCATTCCTCACTCTCCACCCAGGTGAGTGATTCCCTCGAATCCTCCCTGTACTCTGCTTCCCCAGGAGCCGTTCTCATGCTGCAACGTTTGCAAACTGATCTATTTCGTTCATATTTCACTCCCCCATCCGGTTTTCACTCCCTTACAAGTCTTGCTTAGCCGGGATTACTCACTGAGGAGACAACTCAATCACTGAGGGCCATAGAAAGATATTGCCTAACAAAGAGGAACTGATTAGATTGTCTACAGAGTAAGGCACAGAAAACTGTATACTAAACCTCGCGGGTTATTTAAGGCATTTTCAGGCTAATGTTACCTCTTCTGCAATTTTAATCTATTATCTTTTATTCTAACTTTAAAAGCAACTATTATTTCCTAGGGATTCTTGTCTTTGACAAGGAGGAGTATGTATTCTTAGAGGTCTGAGGAAACTAAAAGTCAATGTTACTAACGAGCAGCTAGGCCCGGACCGCAGTCCTCCCGAGCGCGGCGGAAGGGGTCCGAGAGCTGCTGGGTGCGGATGCCGCAGCCGTCCACCAGGACGTAGGAGCCCGAGCCCAGGAGCCCCACCACCAGCACCTACACCCGCGGCGGCTTGTGGATCTGGGTCAGCCCCTCAGTCCTGCAGCGAGTGCGGACAGGAAGCCGGGCGGGCTCCGCGGGGGGACAGCCTGGACCTGAGCCTTCAGCAGCATTTCGAAGCTAGTCTTCACCTGCGGCACCTCCAGCACCTCGAAGGGCGCCAGTTCCCACTGCGGCACAGGCTTGAGATGGGCTTTGTCCCTAGTGACGCTGGCGCGCAGAAAGCCCAGTGTGTGTGTGTGTGTGTGTGTGTGTGTGTGAGTGTGAGTGTGAGTGCGAGTGCGCGCGCGCGGGAGGGGTCACTGTCCACGTCAATGCCAGCCCCCCGCTGCGCCCACTGCCCAGCCGTTGCCCCATTTACCTCTGGGCGTGGTCTCTCTGGAGGCCAAGACCAACACCGGATTGCACAGCCTGGTGACCCTGGCTCTGGGGCTGTGCACGTGGCTGCCGGTGTGGGCGAAGGAGGAGCCGACGGGGGTGGTGCGACCCAACGCAGTGGTCATCTGGGGCAAATCTTGAAGTGGACTGGAACTCCAAGAAAATCTGAATTCCAAAACCCAGTTACTCCCAAAGGCTTATGTGTATATAATGAATATATAATGAACAACATGTACTCACACTTATAATTGTTCATTTTGTAGTATTTGCTTTTTCTCCCTCTGCTTAAATATTTTGAGGTAAATTATAGACATTACAGGCAACACTGTTGAATACTTCCGTACTCTAAATAATTGTAGTTTCTGTGGAAACAAACATAAACAATATCATTATTGAACTCAACAGAAGAGAAAAATCAGAGGGAGATTTTTCAGCGTATGCCCTTTTGAACTTTTTTTTTTAAGACTTTATTTATTTGACAGAGAGAAACACAGCGAGAGAGGGAACACAAGCAGGGGGAGCGAGAGAGGGAGAAGCAGGCTTCCTGCCGAGCAGGGAGCCCGATGTGGGACTGGATTCCGGGTGTCCGGGATCATGACCTGAGCCGAAGGCAGTCGCCCAACCAACTGAGCCACCCAGGCGCCCCCCCTTTTGAACTTTTTGTAGAATTTTGGATCTGTGGCCATATAACTTATTCAATAGACAATACATTTTCAAATTAAAAATAAACTGAATGGGATCTTTAATACTTAAAATTGACCAGAAAGCTGTGGGATTTGCCCAAGGCATCACGAAAAGACAGGAAAGAAGCATTCTTTCAAGAACCCAGTTGAAAGTATGATTTGGGGGAGGGAGTGGACATTTCATTTTAACGCTCAGCTAAGTTGGGGCTGGTGTGAATGGGACTGTCATCCAGTCAATACTAAGAGCATGGTAGGCATGGAAAGCCAATTGAAATGCAAAACAATTGTCCCTCACTTTGAAGGAACGTTTTGTTCTCTTCATCATTGAGAGGGTTCAATGTAAACCATTTGTCACCAGGTGACTGCTGTTCCCATTGGGATTTTACATCATACCTAGGATTTACAAATGATTGGTGACATCCATAGGGCAGATCAGCTTCCCACTTACTTATAAAACCTTCTTGGGTTACTGAAGAGTCATAAGGGACGCAAGTATTTTTTGGACTTGCCACATACCAGCTAGTTCCTGCAATCTCTTTATTAACAATTCTCTAATTCTTACCCTTCTATCCTTCTTCTGCTTCCCCCTTTTCTTCTCCTTCTTCTCCACCTCCACTTCCTCCCTCTCCTCCTTCATCATATTTTTGAAGCTTGTGGCATGGAAGAGTCAATATCCCAATATACTGTTTCCAGATTCAGTTAACACTCAAGTTTTTTTAGTTAAGTCTTGTCGTCAGCATTTCTTCGTTGTCTGAGCTGAATGTATTTTAAGTATTTCCAATTCTAAGTAAAAAATAATCCCTTCTGTCCCGGGACAATCATCAAGATACCGCTGTAGGGGATTCTCCCTCCAAGCAGACAAGTGGGAGCCAGTGTTTCTGAGAGCTGTTTAACTACAGGGAAGTTCAGTTCATTAGCCACTTGATCCTAGGGTGGGGGCTGCCTCAGTGTTTAATGAGCACATATGATCGGGTTAGAGAGCCTAATCAACTGTCAGTGATTCATTTGAGAGTTTCATGCAAACAAAAATGGTTTACTTGTCACAGGTGGGCATCCAAAATGCAAGAGAATAACATATTTGAATGGTCTTCCAGTTAAAGAAAAGCTGAAATTTTATGGTCATTATATATTTTGTTGGGAAAGTTTGTACTGAGAGCTTTGAAAGAGTGTTGAAGAAAGTGATAAGGATTTTGGGGCGCCTGGGGGGCTCAGGTGGTTAAGCGACTGCCTTTGGCTCAGGTTATGATCCCGGAGACCAGGAATCGAGACTCACATCGGGCTCCCTGCTCGGCGGGAAGCCTGCTTCTCCCGCTCTCACTCCCCCTGCTTGTGTTCCCTCTCTCGCTGTGTTTCTCTCTGTCAAATGAATAAAATCTTTAAAAAATAAAATAAAATAAAATAAAACGTGTACCGGGCACGCCCGCGAGCGAAATTCCAACCACGTGTTCCACGACGGAAGACGAGATGCGTGATCCTAGAGCGGCCGGGAAGCGCTTCCCGCCCCGAGCGCCCCCCGCGGCGGGCGGCCTCCTCGCAGCCGCGCATTGTTCCGGCGGCGCGCTCGACCACGCCGCGCCGGGCCCTCGCCTCCCCGCCTCCCTGCCTCCCCGCCTCCCCGCCTCGTTCCGCCCCGGTGAGTGGGCGCCGGGTCCCCTCCCCGCAGCCAAGGGCAGCCCCCGCCCGCAGAGGGCGCGTGGTTCGGGCTCGGAGAGGAGGCGCGCGGGCGGGGCCTGGGAGGACCGCGGGGCTGGAGGGCGGTCCTCAGGAGTAGCGCTCGCAGGTCGCACTGGGCAGGAAACGCCTGGACTCGGACAGCCTCGGGGACCGACTGCCTTTCGGGGGTTGGATCCTGGTTGGAGCTGCGTGATCCGGGGCTCCCTGTCCCCCACCCGCGTGTCCGGGTGCCCATCCCCTGCGTGTCCACCACAGCGCCTGTCCAGCGGAAATTCAGCTTCGGGGCTGCACTTGCTGGCATTGTGCAGCCCTACAGGCACCGCCTGGGCCTCTGGATTCTCAAGACTGTCCTCACAGAGAACTTGACCTTTGGCAACCTACCTAACTTCCCCAGACCTCCCTTTCTCATCTCAGGGGTGGTGGTGATCAAACCTCAGGGGGTCATGTGAGCGTTAGCTGTGATTCGGTATTGAAAGCGCGAGTCCTGTGAAAGTGAGTTCATTCATTAATCAAAGACAAGAACACGATGTATTCTTTGATTTCACTTTTACATGATGAGTGAGCTTTTTTTTACCATTCTGAGTGAACTGTGTGGCCCCTAATTTCTCCTTGAGCGCTGTAAGGTATTTGTACTGCTGTTTCTTCACTTTTGAGAGACTGAAATTGAAAGAAGATAAGAAATTGGCTGCAGGTCATATGATTAGTAAATTTTAGAGCCAGAATAAAACCCAGTTCTGAGTGACTTGAAAGTGTATGCTTTCTGCTCATTTTGGTCTTATATTTCCCATTCTTCTCATCCTTTGGTCCCCAGGTGACTTTCAGTGACAAGCCTTAGGACCTGTGACAGTTGCTTATATAATCAATGCCTATCATTAACTGTTGCCATTTTTCTATGTAAACCATGATTTTTACTGCTTAGGAGGGAAACTTCAAAGGTGTTTCTAAAACGTAGCTCCAGCTGGAGGGTACTTTTTAAACTCTTCGAGGACAAGATGAATACAGACTCAAAGGAGGTTTTCCCCCTGCATGTGCAAGCTCCTGAGGTTTGGGGAGAACTTCTAACAGTGAAGGTGGAGATGGAAAGCTGTCTCCGAACGCAGGAATCCAGACTGAAATATAATAATCCACTAAGGAGGGAAATTTTCCGAAGGCGCTTCCGCCAGCTGTGCTACCAGGAGACCCCTGGACCCAGGGAGGCCCTCACCCGACTCCAGGAGCTCTGCCGCCAGTGGTTGAGGCCACATGTGAGCACGAAGGAGCAGATGGTGGAGCTGCTGGTGCTGGAGCAGTTCCTGACCATCCTGCCCGACGAGCTGCAGGCCTGGGTGCGGGAGCGGCGGCCAGAGAGCGGGGAGGAGGCTGTGATTTTGCTGGAGGACCTGGAGAGGGAGCTCGATGAACCACAGCATGAGGTAGGAAGGGAGATTATCCAGGAAAAAGTATATGTGCGTGACCCTTGAGGCCTGTGTTTTGTATCCCCTTGACTAATCTAACCCTGCTTCCTGCTACTTTCCGGGAAGTGTTTCTTTACATAGTTTTCAGAAGTCAGATCTCACCTCTTTGCTTCCAGGTGGTGGCCCACACGATGGGGCACGAAGTCCTCTCGGAAGAGAAAGTGCCTCTGGGAGTGCAGATGTCACTGAGCCTCCAGTCCCGGCCTGAGCAGCCCCAGCTCGCCCGTGACACTGCTCAGCAGCCCCACGCTGTTGGAGAGACAGGCGAGGGACAGGAGTTTTCTGGAACTGGACATATGCCCCACCCTCGTCAAACAGAAACAAAAAGCCCAGACCCGGGGAGCCGGGGGATCCCTTTGCCAGGTGAAGCCGAGCTCTGTGTTCCCGAGTGCGCAGTGCACTCACTGGGCCCCTTGCCCCGGGCGCAGGCTTCCTGCCCCCAGTCCTGTCCTAGAGGTGCTCTGGTCTCCTGGCACATGGCAGCTCAGGGAGGGAAGCTGCTTTAGAGAGTCATGTGGTGGACACGGTCACATCCTGGCTTGGCTTCTGGAAGTGGCCTGTGCGTGGGCAGGTCACTTAACCCTTTGCTCTCAATTCCCTCATCTCCAGAGTGGGGTTGGTCATAGTTTTGCCCTAGAGGGGGAGGGGGAGAGAGAAGGAGAGGAAGGGAGAGAGAAAGCTCTGGTGTCTCTCCCCTTATAAGGACATCAGTGCTATTGGATTAGGGCCCCCTCTGAATTACCTGAATTACTTTCCTAAAAGGCCCGGGTTCTAAATGTAGTCAGGGCTTCAACACGTGACACAACCCAGTGGAGCCAGTGTGCCCTGCAGACTGCGGCTGTGAGCACCGGATGCCAGCAGCTGGCGGAAGGCACTGGCAGGCTGTCCCTCCGGCTGGCGGCCACCCCTGCCAGTGTGGCTGACGCCGCAGGGGAAGGCTGGGAGCCCTTAGTAGGTGGCAGCCGGATGCGGGAGTCCAGTGGGACCAGCCTTTGCCGCTTCCTGGCAGGGGGCATGGTGGTGGCTGCCGTCCTGGGCGCAGGGGCCCCGAGCCGGCTGCCGTCCTGTCCTGGCTGTCCCCGCCGCCGCTGGCCCAGCCTCCGTGTGATTTCTCACAGCCGACACTGTCACCTCTGACTCAGGGTTAGCTGCCTAACCGCTGGTGTGCACCGTGTCTGCTGTTCCCATTTTCCCACCATCCGCGTGTGGTTCAAAGCCGGGCTTCCCTGCTGCTCCGCGTCCTGCCTATTTTGTCTGCCCTGGTGGTGCAGGTTATCCTGGCTGTCCGGATTTCTGCCATTGGGAGCACATCTCTTGACTTAAATTTAAAAGATACTTTTGAATGACTTCTGTTGCTCTGGAGACCTTCCTCTGGCTCCTGCGAACTCATCCAGTTGAAAGTCCTTCGGTTTCTGGGCGCCGGGTGGCTCAGCCCAGGAAGCGTCTGAGTCTGGATTTCCACTCAGGTCCTGATCTCAGGGATCCAGACTCAGTGGGGGTCTGCTGGAGGTTTCTCTCTCTAAGTCTGCCCCTTCCCACACTTGTGTGCTGTCTCCATATAAAGTAAATATGTCTTAAAAACCTTTTGGTTTCATTTTCCTCCTTCATGAACATCTTTGCAGTCTGTTCTTTTGTTTCTTCCTCGTCTCCCTATGAACTTGTACTTTTTATTTTCCAGCCGTCTTTTCCTTTCTTCTGCCTTCTAAACTGCATCTAGAGCCCTGCTGGAAAGCCCTTCTTTCAGGAAGCACATGCGAGCAAGCCCTTCCTCCTGTCTGTCCATTACTCCCTCCCTCCATCCCGTCATCCACTAAGCATTTCCTGTGGCCACAGGAGAGTTTCCTGAGGGCGTCTACAAATCAGAGTTCTCTTACAAGAATATCACTGCAGGCATGTGTCTTTGGGAAAGCCAGTCTTGCAAAGCGACAGGGTTTGAGATCACAAGGACAGGATCCATGTTCCAGTTCTTCATGGTTCGCTTTTTTTTTTTTTTTTTTTTTGACTAAGCAACATTTAAGGTTACTTTGTATCACTAAATTTGAGCACCTTTTAGAACTGCTAATAGTAAAAAATCCAAATAATATAGCAGTTTTTATAGTAAAACATGAAAGTTCTCCAGATTTTATTCCCTAGGAGTAACCACTTTTGTCAAATTGCTGTGTATTTTCCAGACATTATATACATAGAGTCGATCTAGCTATATTTTTACCTTTTATTTGTGATTCACTTCTTTCAAGAGGCAGGGTCATAACCTCAGGGAGTTTTCTGGTGTGTTAGTCTGAAAACGGTGGTGATGGTGCTTTGTGAGTCACCGGAGGCTGTGTAAATGGGAATAGAAGGTAAGAGTTGTCTTTGTTTTTGTATTTTACACAGTTCTCTTGTACATTTCCAATGTAAGTGTGAATTTGGGCAGAAGGGCAGTACTGATCCCACTCGTGGCCCGTTTCTTCTCTGCAGACACATTTCTCTTTTCCAAACCTGTTGTCATACCCCAGCTAAAAGGAGCGGGAGAACACGGTGTGAAAACAGAGGAGTCCGCAGAGACTCCTGTTCAGGTGTGAGAGGGGCAGTAGCGAGATGTGGGAGAAAGAGCTGATGTTTTGGTAAAAAGAGGGGGCTAGAGGCTGATCTCCTTGGGCTCTCTGGTTTGCAAGGAGGAAATCTGTTGGCGCGCAGGCTTCTTGGAGGCTTCTTAGGTGTAAGCCGAAACCAGCCTGCTTGTGTGGGGGGACAGGGAGAGACCGAAGATAGCGGGCAGGCGTGGTTTTAGTAAGCAGAGGAGGCTTACGCGGGGCCTCTTCTGGGTACTGGCAACGTGCGTACGTCTCCACACCCATCATAAAAGCTAATGCAGAGGCCTTACCTGGCTTCAGTCATGTGTACTGTCCAGATGGTGTCGTCCTCCTCTCACTGTCACTGGCCTGGGAGCGGGGCAGGTAGGTGGAACTCCCAGTCCAGGGACAGAGGAGGGGGTGAGGAGCTTCTGGTGGACCGGGCCCAGCTCATGGGTCACTTGCCAGTCATGTCTTCTTGATGTCTTCTGCCAATCGTCCTACCTGCCAAGCCCGAGATATCCTGAGGATACCACGGGGCTTTTCCCTGGTGTTTAGACAGTTTGGGTCTGTCTCCATTCTGGCCTTCAGCTCCTCCACGTCTGATGGGGTTGGTCGGACAACTATCCAGTATGGGCCAGTTCTGTCAGGAGTGTTTGCCTCGGGTGACTGTCCCTGGGCCGTGATTTGAGACCATAGTAGTAGGACTGATTTAATGTTTTCTTTTATTCATTCAACAGGTACTTATTAAAAATTGCCTTGTGCCACCCATGATTCAAGGAACAAAACAGAATGATGCTGCGGTCATGCAGATTAGATTGTGGCAAGGGGGAGACAGGCAGGGAGGTGATGCAAGGTGTTAGGAGGTGGCAAGCTGTGGAATGAGGCGGACCCAGAGCAGGGGAGGGAGATGGTGAGTGCGGTGCGGGGCAAGCTGATTGCAGTAGTAAGTAGAAATCAGGGAGTGGGAGCTGAGTGAAAGCTCGAAGGACTAAGGGAGGAAGACTTGCTGGCATCTGAGCAGAGCCCGTGAAGGCCGTGTGTGGGAACTACACCTGTGGTGGTGCTGATTTCACAGCTGTCGAGTACTCCTGATGGCCCTGGAGTGGCGGGACTCAGTACTTGTCCTGTAAGGGAATGAATGTGTACATGGGGTGATTTTCCTTGGTCTCTATGAGGCTCCCCACCTCAAAAGGGAGGGAGAGTTGTTTTTAAGATTTATTTATTTATTTATTTATTTATTTTTAAAGATTTTATTTATTTGACAGAGAGAAACACAGCCAGAGAGGGAACACAAGCAGAGGGACTGAGAACGGGAGAAGCAGGCTTCCTGCCGAGCAGGGAGCCCGATGTGGGACTCGATCCAGGGTCTCCAGGATCATGACCTGAGCGGAAGGCAGCCGCCCAACCAACTGAGCCACCCAGGCGCCCCTGTTTTTAAGATTTATTTACCTATTATTTTTTTAAAGATTTTATTTATTTATTTGACAGAGAGAAACACAGCTAGAGAGGGAACACAAGCAGAGGGACTGAGAGAGGGAGAAGCAGGCTTCCCACCGAGCAGGAAGCCCGATATGGGGCTCAATCCCCGGTCTCCGAGATCATGACCTGAGCTGAAGGCAGTCGCTTAACCAACTGAGCCACCCAGG
>PITA01032987.1:0-13296 GCA_004023965.1 Spilogale gracilis
TTTTTTTTTTTTTAAAGGTTTTATTTATTTGACAGAGAGAAACACAGCCAGAGAGGGAACACAAGCAGGGGGAGCGAGAGAGGGAGAAGCAGGCTTCCCGCCGAGCAGGGAGCCCGATGTGGGACTCGATCCTGGGTCTCCAGGATCATGACCTGAGCCGAAGGCAGTGGCTTAACCAACTGAGCCACCCAGGCGTCCCACAGGATTCATAATGTTTCTTAACACAGGGCAGGAACATATAGAAAAATCTTGTCTTTTCCCAGCTAGATTGGAAGTTCCCTTAGGCCAAGGACGTGGCCTACTAAAGTACCCTTTGTGGTCTCTCTCTGAGTCCCAGTTTGATGCTCCGTGGAAGTGTTTATGCTCATGGAAGTATTGCTCACTGCAGAAAGTCTGCCCAATGGTGCTGCCTGCTTTTGGGTCCCTTATGCTGTAACTGTTGCTAGGAATGGCTAATACATCTAGAAGTGGAGCTGTATAGGAGGCCAGTGACAATTGTCATTTACTTAATTTCATATTTCATGGGCACAAATAAGGTCCTGGCATGTATTTATATGACAGACTTTTTTACTGTCCCTTTGAAGTCCTGCAACACCATTAGCTCTATGCCCATACATATATATAATATATATATACGCACATATGCGTGCAGTTATGTCTTCACTATATTTAGAATGAACATCCATACAAATATTCTTGACAGGTCTGTTATTTGGATGTTAGTAGTACCAGCCAAGCTACTACTTGAGCTTTTTTCCAGGAAAAACAGGACCTACTGAAACTCTCCATGTCTTTGTATTATTTTGTTACTTCAGTGAGCATTGATTTCTTGGGAAATGTTAAATGATCACTGCTGGTAGAAAGGGGGAAAGAGACACTGCATGATTATTTCAAGTTTGTTTTTAGATTTGTTAACATGTAGAAATAGTTGTAAGGGGAAACTTAGGAAGATATAACTGAAAGAGGTAACTAAACCAATAAAGAGTTTCCATATAATTAAAATCCCATAAGATAAAATACAAATGACAGCACTTTAATTTGAATTACTCAAAGTCATTTTTGGACATTTTATTTTGAACAATTCAAAGCCTTTTCAGACCCCCTTTTTATTTGTTTTCTTAAAAAATGAATAGGAAGGCATATATTATTAGATTGGGTCAGAATTTGAGAGACTTCATTTGAGGCAAATCTAGGATCCTATTTGACAACACTACCATCTATTTTTTTTCTTGATGTGATGCTGCAGAAATACACGAATCTCAAATTCATGAAAATTCCATGAATAAAATGCTGCTCAGGTACCAGTGTCCCTGAATATCTCAGAAGATTTTTTTTTAAGATTTTATTTACTTATTTGACAGAGAGAAACACAGCTAGAGAGGGAACACAAGCAGAGGGACTGAGAGAGGGAGAAGCAGGCTTCCCGCCCAGCAGAAAGCCCGATGTGGGGCTCGATCCCAGGTCTCCAGGATCATGACCTGAGCTAAAGGCAGTCGCTTAACCAACTGAGCCACCCAGGCGCCCCTCTCAGAGGATTTCTTAAGCAAGAAGGTGTCATGTTTTCCAGAGAGACTTTGGCCTTCAGGGGTAAACTTAGAAAAGCAGTCCAGCATGGCAGAATGGAGTAAGACCAATGTTCCTATATCCACAGTTCACTGCTCTCTTGCTAATCAAAGTGGTCACTGTTCCAGCTCCCTGGTATAATTAATAATAATGCTATATTTAGTGAAATAATAATAACAAATATAATGATGGTTATAAACACTCCACCCTGGGCCAATGAGAGCAGTGATTCATGATAAATCAATAATAAACCCATTGATGTGGTCACAATAAATTCATACCTAATTAAGAAAAAAGCCTTTCTAAATAAAAACCACCACGGAAATAAAAACAGGCTTGGAAAAGAGGGCAGAGTCTGATGATAGGGGTGTGGTATACTCATTATTAAAAGAAAAACCCGGAAGCTCACCAACTACACCTGAGGAAAACAGTACATTCTTAATGTTGCTTAAAGGTGCAGTGGCCAGTCGACCTAAAAGATCCCAAAAAAGAAAGAGCTTGGCCTTCTGGACAGTTCACAGAGACAGTTCAGGGTTTTGTGGGGTTTTCTTACCCTAGAGGCTAGTGAGTGTCTCAGTTACTGTACCTTTGAAGAATTCGTTGGGTCTTAGTTTTTGGTCCATTCTGATGATCTCTGTCTTTTAACTGGTACATTTAGATCATTGACATTCAAAGCGGTTATCAATCTAGTTGGATTAGTATCTACTGCATTCTTACTGTTTTTTATTTATTGCCCTTGATCTTGATCCTATTTTTTTTTGTCTTCCACTCTTTTTCTGCCTTTCATGGAATATGAGTCCATATTCCCTCCATTCTTAGCCTGTCAGTTATGCTTCTCTTTCTACCCTCTTTTAGTGGTGACCTCAAGTTTGCAATCCACATTTACTACTACTCCCAAGTCTACCTTCACTAACACTGTAGCACTTCATGGATGGTGTGAGTACCTTATAACCTATAAACAGCTGTGTGTTCGATTTATGTGACCATAACTTTTCAGCTTCTTTGAGGAAATGCCAAGGAGCACACTTGCTGGATCACGTGGTAAGAGTATATTTACTTTTGGGAGAAACTGCCAAACTGTTTTCCAAAGTGGCTATACCATTCACTGACCAGCAGTGAATGCGAGTTTCTGTTGCTTTATGTGATCTCTGTGTACATTTCTATTTAAAGTGGGTTTCCTGTAGATAACATACTGTTGGGTCCTGTTTTTTAATTCATTCTAACAATCTCCTAAATGGTGTATTTAGATCATTGATGTTCAATGATGATTGACACAGTTGGATTAACTAATGCAGTTGGGTTGACCGTTGAAGGGTTATTAAACCTCAGATGACCCATTTCATCGAGCAGATGATTGAAGCATTTAAATTGGGACATGCATCCTCAAAGAGGATTGAACCTAATCCCGATAAAATAGCAGTTGCTCAATAAAATTGTGTTGCATTAATTTAGATTTTGAGAAAAGTGTTCCTTCCAAGGTCCAGGCATGCAACTTAGTGATTAAACACTCACAGCCTTGTTGGCAGCATGTGGAAATAGTACTTGGCTGGGAATTGAGGAACCTGAGATCGCTTAACTTCTATGGGTTTTAGGTTCCTTAAGTGCAAAATAAGTTAATTGGGCTAGATATTCCCCAAGGTCCATCCTTATGAATGTCTAGGATTCTAAAATAAGGCCTGCAAGGGTAGGTTTTCTCTCAGAAACGTTCGGCGGTCAGCACATCAGAAATCTAAATACCACACCACCCATGATAACAATAAAGGCTAGTATAGTACTTGACTTATGAACTGAATTCATAGGAAGAACTCCTATAGATGCTAAGAAAAGCTTTGTCTTGTGCCTCAGTTGATGCTGATAAGGAGCGATCTAGGATCAGGTTAATTACTGCCAAAGAACTTCACATTCAGAGCTTGACATTTGACCCCAGCTGACTTCCGTTCAAGGGGAAGCCTCATATACATTCATGTGTGTCTGAGTCTGCAGACAGCTTTTGAAACCACAGCTTTATTAAAATCAAAAAAACTTCATTTTATTGACATTGTATATGCCCATGCATCGTTTTATGTAACTTAACTATGGCAGACTGGAGGAAGACCAATGTTCCTACATCCAGAGTTTACTGCTGTCTTGCTAATCAAAGTGGTCTTTTGCCCTTTACAGCCTCTTTCCCTGAGAATGGTTATAATGAAGTATGATTTATCTTACTAGAGAATTGAGAATCCTATAGGTTAAAATTTATGAAAACCAAAGAATAGGTGAGTTCTATTGATAAAAGAATAAATGGGGTCAGACGACCACATTCCCTTTATTAAAGAAAGCATATATTTAGAGAAAATAGCATTAGAATTGTAACAAAGTTCCTTCTAGTGTGAAACATTGCTATCATAATATATTTTTAAAAGATTTTATTTATTTATTTGTCAGAGAGAGAGAGAGTGAGCGTGAGCACAAGCAAGGAGCAGCAGAGGGATAGGGAGAGGCAGACTCCCCGCTGAGCAGGGAGCCCGATGCGGGAGCTCAATCCCAGGACTCTGGGATCATGACCTGAGCTGAAGGTAGACCCTTCACCGACTGAGCCACCCAGGAAGATCTCCTTGCAATCATAGTATTTTGTGACCACATGATAAAATTTTCATTAATACAAATTATGGTCGACATTAAATTTATTCATTATTGAGACTGTTGTAGTCACCAGAGGTACAGTGATGAGTAACACAGAAAAGCTCAGGGAGCTTCTTCTACTGGCTTATGATGTGGTGGTTAGACAGTCTTTGGATCCAGTCTCTCTGGGTTTTTGACTCATTTGCTGTTTGACCTTGGGAATATTACCAAGCTTGTCTGTACCACAATTTCTTCATCTGTGAAATGGGCTAATATTAATAATAATAATGATAATAATTCCACTGACCTCAATAGGTAGTTATGAGGATGAAAGGATAAAGCATATAAGGCTCTCAGAATAATGCCTGGTAATAAATATTAGCAGTTACCGGGGAAGGGCAGGCAAATGAAAATGAGAAAATATTACCTAGGGAAATGTACTGCAAAGAAAGTAAAATGGAATGACGTTATGAGGAAGCCAATATCTGAATTTACAAGGAGTAGTTAGCCCTGTGTAGCTCATCGCAGGCAGCGGGGAAGGCGGGTGCAAGGGCCCTGGGGTGGAAAGAAGAATGCCCAGTGGCTGGAGCGTGGAGAGGATGAGCTGGAGGCAGAGATGTTGCTGTTCTAGGTCTTGTGGGGCCACTGCTAGTCAGGAACCAAAGTTTGGGTTGCTGGTCCATGCAGTGAGAAGCCGTGGGCAGATTTCAAGCAGGGTCCTGATATAAATGGATTTCTAGTTTCAGAAGGTCACTCTGGCTGTTTGGGAGAGAATTGTGTAAGAGGATGAGGGAGGAAGCGAGAGCGTGTCTGGGAGGATGGGGGCTCGTGCTTGCCTGGAAGCGGTGGGGATGGAGACACGTGGCATGGAGTGGGGCTTTTTGCCTCCATCATCAAAATGTTTTAGCAGTGCTTTCCCCCAGTTGTTAGTCTACTTGAAAAAGGATGGTAATACATCTTATAAAATGTTTGTTAACCTTTAATCATTGTTCATACACCCCAGAGTAAGGCAGTAATTCAGGAATTGCTTGATTTACCAGGTGAATACAGAACCACCAACCTGGAAAATTCAGATCAGAAATCCATTTTGAGAGGTGACGTGCTCGGTTTGGTTGTTTTCATTGACACATTAAACTGATTATTTCCAGGAGTTCCCCTTCCTTGGCACTGTGCGAAGACAGATTTCAGTGCAGTGAAGCACAATGATGAGATTAATTTGGGGGGATGGACCCACATTGTGTGTTCTCCTCAGCCTCTTCAAGAATGGGTGGCACATTTTTAGGTCCCTCGTAGCCTTTATACACACCAATTCCATTTATTGCTTTTAAGCTGGGATGACGTGAATGTGGCCACACTGGTGTGAACAGGCTAGCTCTGTAGGTACTCATCCCAGGAAGCATGTGGCCAAGCCCTGAGGTGAGGAGACCCCTGAGCAAGGGGTGGCTGGTAGTTACCTCAGGCTTATATTATATTTTGTTGATATATATTATACTGATATTTTGCACTTGAGCCAGATAAAGCTAGATGAGACACCATTACTTGTCCTCCCTGTGAATGGAGGAACCATCCAGAAGAGGCTCTTCCCAGAGGACTGAGAAATGGGGGCATATCTGAAATTGAAAAGAACTTAAATTGATAAGGGAGGAGGAACTTGTCCTAGGTTGAATGTCGTAAGCACAAACTAAGGGTCTAGGAGGAAGCTTTAAACAGCTGAGATGATTAATATAAGTGTGTAGTCAGCTATCACTCCCTTCTTAGATTCTTTCCATACCCTGTACCTTAAAGAGAGCCCCTCCACCGCCCCCTACCCCCAAACTTCAGTTAGTGGATCTAGAAATTAGCTTGAAGATATGAGCAGTTCTTAACATTTCCTGTTTGAAAAGTAACACAAGTCCTACTCTCCATGGGCATAAGCTTCCTCTCCTTCCTGGCATCCCAAGGCGCAGAAGTATGCATGCTGCAAACTGTTGGTAACCATTTTTTAAACCATTTTTAAAGAAGGAAAACAGTAAAATCAGGGTCTTGGCAGCAGTGACCTAAGTACTTAAAATTTATTTGATGGATCTATTTTGAGTTTTAGAAGCCCAAAGATCTCAAAATTCAAAGAGCATCATCCTCTCCTAGGATGGGAAATGTAGAATAATTCCCAGGGCTGTAAAAACTTTACAGATTAGAATCCTGGGTAATGGGTCGGCTGTTTCTTTGCCTGTCAAACCTACTTTTTAACCTTTATCCCTGGCTTTGTCCTTTAGAATAGAACAGTAAAGGAGAAAAGAAGTCAAAGATACAATGTAAGGAAGAGACAAAACTAGATTGAGAAATGACAGGTAACAAGCCACTGGGTGGGGCGGGGAAGGGGGAGAAGCCACTTGTGAAAGGAATAAAATGGAAGGACAGTGTGCTCTTCTAGAAAGAGGAGTATTTGCTCCCTAGGAACCAGGAGTTCCAAATCGCAATGGTACAAATGTGTGCAATTAATTTACTTCTTCTTCAGATGAGGGATGGTCTTGATCGTGCTCATCCCTAAGCCTTGGGTACTGTTCATTTTCGCTACCACACTGCAATATAATATTGAAAATCACCATAGAAGTGGTAACCAGATAAAACTAGGACCTTAGAACTAGAAACCCGGAGTCTGTCCTGCTCTCCTTTGCCATGTTACCTGATTCCCGAGAGAGAACAACTGTTTCACCAAAGTGAACCTGACCCAAGGGTCTACCTGCCGACATTTTAATAAGAAAGTAACATCTCAAACTATAAATAGAAGAACTTCTAGTTAAATGTTTGAAACGGATCTTTCTAAAAGTTTATAGAAATCCAATAAATAGTACCAGTTAGGTTATGTAGAAGGCCAGTCAGAGCCATTCACCTTGAGGTGAAACTCTTCAGTGACCACAGATGTGGCAGGTGAACTCTAACAGAAATAACAAACAGGCTAGCATTGAGGGAAATGGGATGAATAAAGAGATCTGTGCAAATAGGCTCTGCAAGTTAGGACGGTGGCTTCTCCCGCAGTATCGTATGGGATGTGAGGAGGCCCACAGCCTGGTGTAGCTCGGAGACAGGTGGATTCCAGCAGTAGGGCCAGGCTGCTGTCTCAGAAGCTGCTGGCCTGGAGGCTGGGTCAGCCAGGACAGGCGGATACTCGGGCACATGCCATGGAGCATGTGAAGAAAAACTGAAGACACTGTCAGGAAGGAGGAGGCCTCCTCGTGGGGAAGCTTGAATTCTTCTACAGCTCTAATTTGGGGACTCCAGAGAGTGAGGAAGTTGAAAAGATTCAGGACACTTGGCTCATCTGTAACGGTGGCTTTTCTGATGGCAGAAATGAAAGCTTCCAGATAAACAACACCTTGTGTTCCAAGACAAAGTAGGTGCTGAGGAAAATGGGGAGAATGAAAGCAAAACTAAGTCCATAGGTGATGGTAAAAACTTAGCATTAATGATAATAATATTTATATAGTATCTTTCTCAGTTTTATTTATTTTAGAGAGATAGAGCGTGAGTGGAGGGAGGGACAGAGGGAGAGAGAGAGAGAAAATCTCAAGCCGACTCTGTGCTGAGTGTGGATCCCAACATGGGGCTCAATCCGAGAAGCCTGAGATCATGACCTGAGCTGAGATCAAGAGTGAGATGCTTAACTGATTGGGCCACCCAGGCGCCCCAAGAAGAATTTTAAACACAGAGAAAGCACTTTCACAGATACTGTCTCATTTAATCTCCGTGACAGCTTATTGGAGTATAGATATCACTGTAGCTTCCATTTTGCAGGTAGGAAAATAGGGCTCGGAGACATTTAGAGACTTGGCCTAAGTTACACAGTGAAAGAGCAAGAGACTCAACTCCCAGCCCTGAGTCTTTCGGTCCCAAATGTGCTTTCCTCACTGTGCTTTCATCCTAGAGTCTCCTCCTGTCAGAACCAGACTTTGCTACAGAGCCTGCTGGGAATCATCCTCAGAGGGAGTTTTAACGCACTGGTCTTTCCTGGTGACACGTGGGGGACAGAACACCAGCAATCCTTAATAAATAGCCAATGTTCATGCTTTATAAAGGTCAGAGGACCCAACATAAAGTAAAAGTCACCAAGAGCCTTCCAGAAATAACAATGGAAAAAATCTATCTCCTACTTTTGTAAATCTAAATTTTATTCTAGACATTAAAATTGCACATATTAATGAAAGTTTAAAACCTTGAAGTACATATTTTTATATGAGAGACAGGGAAACTGAAGCTCCTTGAGTGATATGTAACAATACATCCTCTCCTGCAAAAGTTGGAAAGGTTGCTGTGAAGTATTGCTTATTTTAGCTTCAGCTAGTTCCGATCAATACCATTTACTTGAAGAACCCAGAACAAGGAGGAAAGAGAAATGGCTCACATCATATTTCCCATTGCAAGTGTGAGCCTAAAGCTAATTTTAAGCTAATTTTTACTGCTCAATTTAATGATGAAAAGCTTTTGTACAAGGTGCGTTTCATTTCCATTTTCTTTTGGCCTCCGTCGCAAACTGTTGTTAACAATTTTTTTTTTTTTTTTTTTTTAGTTTGTGGAGAAATAGTCCCGATTTTCTAATTGACATTTGTATCTGGAAAGAAAACCTGGGTATTTCGTGCATAGTGCATATACCTCATTAAAAAAAAATACTGTAATACCATTTTCTAGTGGATGGGGATGTTTCTTTAGAGGAACAGTCTTTCTCATAGAATTTTTAAAGATATTTTTGGAATTCTCGAGATTGCCTCACATATAAGAGAATCAGAATTTTGGAGCTGGAAACCCATAGGGACGACCTGGTTAAATCCTGTCATTTTACTGACAAGGAGCTTGGGGGTGTGGGAGGGGGAGGGACTCTGGGTGGCTGTCCTGCTTGCTAGGGACAACGCTGTGCCCAGAACCCACATCCCTGGCTGGTAGTCCAATACTCTAGAATTGTTTTCTTCTGCTACATTTCCAATAGGGTGCTGCCATTTTTTCTGTTATTGCTGTACACGGCTCTTGTTGTCTGAAGAAGAAAAATGCTACCCTCAAATTACCTCCTCCTCCTTTCCTCTTTTACCCTGAAATTAAATCCTTATGAAGAAACTGCATAGATTTTGCCCTGGATCTGGACAGCGCCGTCTCTCTTGACCGGTCATGGGCTGTTTTGGTGCACATCTGGACTAGACTCAGAAGACTGTATGCTTAGGCTGGGAAGAATGGGGCTGGGGTTTTGTGCATGTCAGGCAGAGAACTTCCACTGTTCAAGGAGGAGCTCCCCCTGGACGACTGTTGGCCCCACAGCGTGCCGCACAGACCAGGCTGGCTCGCACACTCTCTCTCTCTTTCTTTCTGTCTCTCTCTCTCTCTCTCTCTCTTAGGCATAAAAACAAGTAGCTCTTCTCAGACACCTTAATACATAATTAGGTGTGTCTGTTTACACTTGGGAGACAGAGGGCTTCATGTCCTAAAGCAATACAGGGAATCTGGGAGCAGCCACAAACAGATGTTGGAGATGTCCATTTGTGGCGAGTCTGCTACTATAGGCACCAGAAGTAAACATTGAGGATGAAACCCCTCTGAAGGGGTGGGTGTGTGTATCAAGAGGGGAGTGTTATCGAGCACAGGAGAAAGTGAAAGGAGGTCCTAGTTTTCTTTCTCTTTTCTTTTTTTTTTTTTTTCTTTTTTCTGATTCGCTCTAGTATTTGTTTATTGCCTACAACAAGGAAAAGTTCACTCTTTGGCTTTGGCCGTTTGAAAGCTTTTGCCAAATGCTTAACAATCTGTAGGATTTGATTTCTCTCAAAAAACCACTTTGAGAACAAGGCTCTATGTAACTAAGATGTGTTTGTTTTTGTTTAAATCACTCAGAAGAGAAATCATCTCTTGTCCATTGTTAAAAGAGAGGTTTCAATCAAAGGAAAATTCTACATATTCTAAAATATACAAACAGCTCTTTGAAATTGATGCCAAATCAAACTCTAAAAGGGACGTTTTTCTTGCAGAAGTTTTGAGTTAATTCCGTGTGCAAGGCTTGAGTGGAAAAACTCTGAGACAGTCAGAGGAATGAGTTACTATAACACTGAATTTGGATTCGGAAGTTCTATGAGGAGCATTGTCTCAGGATAGCAAGAAGACTCTCAGACGTGGTTTTAGGCTAAACTCGAGAAACAAAGCAAAAGAAATGCTCTGCGAAGTGAATCAGTTTTTAAGGTAAATAAAAGTTAGTAGTTTGTTTTCTGATGCTCCTGGATCTAAACCTCCAGTGGGAAGAGGCATGCCTGTCCTCACTTTATATAAAAAAAAAAATTCAGTTGAAATGTTCCTTTGTTGTTAAAGAAATCCCATCCTTTCTCCTATCAGGATTTCTGTTAGGATGAAAAGTAGTAGATGCTAATGAGCCAAGCTCAGTGGGGAAAAGGGGGACAACGTAGGAGACCCAACAACTTCATTTTGGTTCTGCTGCTAATTGACTTCATCCTTGAAATGATTCATTCGTTCTTTCTTTGAGCTTCATTATCAGTTGGTATACATGACGCCGACCTCACAGAGCTTTTCTGTGAAGGTCAAAGGCAGGGACAGCTTAAAAGCAATCTTTGAATTCGAGACATTATTTCTTTTTTATTTATTATTTTTGAGAGCCAGTGTTGGCACAAGATTTTTGCTTGGGCCAAAAAAAGTGGGGAAAAGCTTTTGTTTTTAGGATAAGGGAGGACACTAGGCATCAGGGTATAGAACAAGAAATGTGCCCCAAAACTGGTGGTCAGAGCAGAGTTGTGGGTCTGGAACTAACCTAAGCCCTTGAGGTCCTGCAAGCATAGGGATGGTGGGTCGGGAAAAGCAATTGGCTGAAGAGGAATAGGCAGAAATCAGAAAGCAGACACATACCCCACAGTAACAGAACTGGTCACCGTCTCTTTTTCACACACACACACACACACACACACACACACACACACTCACACACTTTCTGTGTGTCACTCTGAGAGGAGCCACAGTGCATTTAAAGATAAGTTGGACAGAGCCTGTTCTCAAGGAATTTATAGGCTAGTTAGTGGCAGTGAGAAGGTGGGGGTCAGACTGCTTGTGCACACCCTATGAGACATAGGGATGGAGAACTGAGTGCCAGAGGAGGAGGAGAGGTCCTTGTGGGCTGAAGCAAGAACATGAGCAGAATCTTTGAAGCAGATGGGGATTGTGAGGTAGACTTTATTTTTTTATTTTTTTATTTTTTATTTTTTAAAGATTTTATTTATTTGACAGAGAGAAATACAGCCAGAGAGGGAACACAAGCAGGGGGAGTGAGAGAGGGAGAAGCAGGCCTCCCGCCAAGCAGGGAGCCTGATGCGGGACTCGATCCCGGGTCTCCGGGTTCATGACCTGAGCCGAAGGCAGTCGCCCAACCAACTGAGCCACCCAGGCGCCCTATTTTTTTATTTTTTAAAATAATTTTATTTATTTATAAATACAGCATACAAGCAGGTGGCATAGCAGGTAGAAGGAGAGGGAGAAGCAGGCCCCCTGCTGAGCAGGGAGCCTGATGTGGGGCTTGATCCCAGGATCCTCAGATCATGACTTGGGCCAAAAGAAATTGCTTAGCCAGCTGAGCCACCCAGGCACCCCTGTGAGGTAGACTTTAAAGGCTGCTTAGAATTCCAAGGGACTGAGATTGGGGGAGGGGGTGGGAATCATGTAAAGCAGGACAGAAAGGATAGTGGGGGGTGGGGAGTATAGCAAATGGAAGAGGGTCCAGTTTGACTGGATTGGGAGTTGATGAAGAAGTGCAGTGAGAGTCAAGACTGGAAAGGTAAGTTGGGACAAGACCGTCATGGCAGTAGATGTTTGCCATGGGTCTAGAGAGGTCTAGCAACGTACACATACTAGAAAAAGTGTGACATGGAATCCCAGAACAGGTAGGCAGTGACAAGCAAGAAAGTCCTGAGGACCCAGTAAGTTGGACAAGACAAGGATTCAAGAACCTAGATAAGCTATGTGGGCAGATGATCCAACACACTCACAAAAGTGGGTCCTGATTCTAAGGCAACCTTCTGTCCTAACCAGGAAGCCCCTGGTGTTTTCCTGCCGGGTCAGGAACCAGTCCCACAGCATGAGCAGCCCAAGCCTGCGCTGGGAAGCTGGTCAGTATGCACACTGGACTGTCGAGGGAACATAGGCTGGGTCCTGGCAGGGTACAGCTGGAGGCTCAAGCCTGTGGCTTTGATCCTAGTGTTAATATGGATAGTGTTAGGATTATCATAGCTGTCTGCCTTGCAGCTGACACAGACCGCATAGTGCTTTGGTGATCTGGTTCAAGTTCTGGGTCTCAAGGCATTGTGTGGTTTGAGTCAGGTCCTTTAAGGTCCAGGATGGCCTCAGGGCGGTTGGAACACACCAGGGTGCTAAGCCTTTTGAGGGGAATGATGCTTGAAAAAGCTGAGCTCCAAGCTTCTCAGGTTTTGAGTGGCACTGCCTTAGGGTGAGGTGTGGGGGCAGCTGCTTCTTGGAGCTGACTCTTCCTTCCCCTGGGCCTCTCATGCTCTGTGCTGGACTCAGAGGCTGAGTCTGAGACTGGATCAGGCTAGATTGAAGGGAGCGGAGCTCTTTCTGTTTTAAGAGGTGGAGAACTGAAGCTCAAGCTGAAAGCACAGTGTGTGCATTCACGGGCTGGTGGAATGTGGTCTCTGTGGTGATCTGCTGTCCTTTCTTACAGAGACTTAAGTTGAGCCTGGATCTGGGTGTTAGGGGGGGTAAATGGGGACTTTTGAGATAATAATTCTCAACTCATGTCTTTTCTAGTTTGGACCCAATCTTTTCCATTTTCTTTTTCTCTGGCTCCACTAGTTCAAGTGGTACTGGTAGGAAGGAGTGCCCTTTCGAGATGGAGATGTTTGCTACTTGCTGTGTCCTTTTGCCAGGTTACACTTACAAGGGTGTTATCCAATGAGAGAACCAGAAGAATAGAAAGCAAGATTTCTTGGAACGTCAGTGGCAAAAGACAACATGAGAATCTGGGGGCTGAGACACATGTGGCAAACTGGTGGCATGTATTAGCCTTCCCATTTCACACTGCATCTCCATCTCTATCCCCTCCTCATCATCCCAGTCTCTGTCCCCATCTCTATCCCCATCCCCGTCTCTGTCCCCATCCCCATCTCT